>PVHT020000143.1:5208975-5254783 GCA_004024745.2 Catagonus wagneri
AGAATAGCCAAAGACATCCTGAAAAAGAAAAATGGGGCTGGAGGAATCAGGCTCCCTGACTTCAGACTCTACTACAAAGCTACAGTCATCAAAACCGTATGGTACTGGCACAAAGACAGAAATATAGATCAGTGGAACAGGATAGAAAGCCCAGAATTAAATCCACGCATCTATAGTCAACTCATCTATGATAAAGGAGGCAAGAATATACATTGGACAAAAGACAGCCTCCCTAATAAGTGGTGCTGGGAAAACTGGACAGCTACATGTAAAACAATGAAACTAGAACACTTCCTAACACCATGCACAAAAATAAACTCAAAATGGATTAAAGATCTAGATATAAGACCAGAAACTATAAAACTCTTAGAGGACAACATAGGCCAAACACTCTCTGACATAAATGATAGCAACATCGTTTCAGATCCATGTGTCAGAGTAAGGACAATAAAAAGAGAAATAAACAAATGGGACTTTATTAAACTTCAAAGTTTCTGCACAGCTAAGGAAACCCTAAACAAAACGAAAAGACAACCCACAGAATGGGAGAAAATATTTGCAAATGATTCAACTGACAAGGGATTCATCTCCAAAATTTACAAACAGCTCCTACAGCTCAACACCAAAGAAACAGACAACCCCATCCAAAAATGGGCAGAGGATCTAGGCAGACAGTTCTCCAAAGAAGATATGCAGATGGCAAATGAACACATGAAAAGATGTTCACCATCGCTCCTCATTAGAGAAATGCAAATCAAAACCACTATGAGGTACCACCTTACACCAGCCAGAATGGCCATCATCAAAAAGTCTACAAACAATAAGTGCTGGAGAGGGTGTGGAGAAAAGAAACCCTATTACGCTGTTGGTGGGAATGCAAATTGGTGCAGCCACTGTGGAAAACAGTATGGAGATTCCTTAGAAAACTCAAAATAGAATTACCATTTGGTCCAGCAGTCCCACTCCTGGGCATCTATCCAGCAGATACCATGACCCAAAAAGACACCTGTACTCCAGTGTTCATTGCAGTACTCTATGCAATAGCCAGGTCATGGAAACAACCTAAATGCCCATCGACAGAAGAGTGCATAGGGAATATATGGTACATACACACAATGGAATGTTACTCAGCCATTAAAAGGAATGAATTACCAACATTTATAGCAACATGGATGGTCCTAGAAATTATCATGCGAAGTGAAACCAGTCAGACAATTAGACAACAACACCCAATGCTACCGCTTACATGTGGAAACTAAAAAGACACAATGAACCTTCTTACAGAACAGAGAATGACTCACAGACTTTGGAAAACCTTGTTTTTTCAAATAAGACAATCTGGGGGGTGGGGCGATGCACTGGGGATTTGGGATACAATATCTGTAAAATGGACTTGTGATGATTTATGTACACCTATAATTGAAATAAAATCCATTAAGAAAAAAAAGTAAAAAAAAAAAACAAAGAGGTATAGATAGGATCCTGTTAGAGATCCTGTGGGATAGAGGCTGTGGGAGAGTTTAGAAAGAGCTTAGGGTTTGGATTCTAACCCTACTAACTGAATCCTGTGTTGCATTCAACAAGTTCAACAAAAATAACTGATCCATAGATTGTTGTAAAAAATTACGCATAAGGAATGCACTGTAATTTGCAAGAGTTCCAATAAGAGGAGCTCCCATCGTGGCTCAGGGTTAACGAATCCGACTAGAAACCATGAGGTTGCGGGTTTGATCCATGGCCTTGCTCATTGGGTTAAAGATCCAGCATTGCCGTGAGCTGTGGTGTAGGTTGCAGGAGCAGCTCAGATCCCATGTTGCTGTGGCTGTGGCGAAGGCCAGCAGCCACAACTCCTATTAGACCCCTAGCCTGGGAACCTCCATATGTCACAGGTGCGGCCCTAGATAAGGCAAAAAGACAACAACAAAAAAAAGTGCCAATAAGATAGGTGTTGGACATTCAAAATATTATAGCAATTATTATTATTATTATTAGTAGTAGTAGTATTAGTATTAGTAGTAGTAGTAGGATAATAGTTCAAAATGTATGCTAGAATGTACAAGCTAATTAGTGTAAAATAATAACACACAAACTTCATCGTTTCCAGACAGTAAGAAGTGTTCTTTCCCACTAATTTAAGATTTCTTTCAGTGTAAATTTGAGTACTTTCAGTTTGCTGTTTATTTTCATGCTTCCATTAATATCAGCGAGCACATTGTTGAACAAATGGTGAATTCTTACTTAGTTGAACTCTCCAATAAATATCTAGCTTTGAGAAGAAATCCAGTGAGCCAAGGGACTGCTTAGAGTTCAAACTGCTTGGCTTGCTTTTGGTCCTAACTTACCTCCAATTTGTGCTGAGTGTGTACTAAAATGAGTAGAGGATAAAACTGCCCATATAGCAGCTACAAATTCCGGAGACATAAAATCACATTATGTATTGCTTGAGGATGGAGATCATACATTATTAATCTTTGTCCCTTAACATATAACATTGCTCACATATTGTGATAAATAATAGAAAATATTGTAAATAACTTTGCAAGGGCAGTGCATCATTTGTGATTTTTTTTTCTGAATTTATAGGTTATTTAAAAAATTTCCTCATTTTTCTCTTTAAATGCTTTTTTTAATTCCACAAAATTAAGATGACTTTAATTTCTATTAAATGCTCTTGAGTTTGTTCTTTCATAACCTAAAATATATAATCCCCAACCATAGGTGAACATATACCAAATTTCAAGTATAATCTTTAGATCTTGTTTACGAACACGCAGCATTTTCATTGCATTATCCATTACCTCTAAACTCACACTTCAATGACAAATTTCTATCCTTTGCAAGAAAAATGTAATTCCTATACACTGCACAAATAAACATAAGAGAAACAAAAATAACTATAAGCAGAAATGTTTTAGATAAGCTTTTTGCCAAGAAATAGCAAACTATTTTTTTGGAAATCAAAAAACCCCACAACATTTTATAAATCACTTTGTATTCCTTGATTTTAACTTGGTAGCAAATAACTCTGAGACTCAATCACACAGCAAAATATCTACCATATAATCACTGACTCAAAATTATGACCATTCAGTATCTGTATGTATTCTCTAGAATATGTCAGCAAACATAATTTTGCATTAAAGTGTCAAAGTCACAACAATCTTAAATAAAAAGTCACATTTTGGTCCTATTTTGACAGTTTTAGCAAAAATCGATTGACTATACTGAAGTACCTTTTTCTCTCAACATACCTTTATTTGTATTTGAGACACTGCAGTAAAGCAAATCTTAAACCTAACAATTGTCTTGAAATAAGAAGAGATTTTTCTCAATACTCTGAAAGCAATTCTTTTCAATCATTTCAAATAGGATAAATAACTTGTTGAGTCATCTGACAGAATGACCATAACTTATGAAGATAAGGATTTGTGATAAATTCAGCTATTTCTAAATTTTTCTTAAACAATTTTTTGAAAGTTCACATTGAAAGCCCAGAATTAATATGACATTAATTTTATTGAAAAATACTTTTTTCAAGAGGATTTCTTTTTTATTGGAGACAGAAAAACAGATGAATCTAGTGATAATATATTTTTATGATTATATAGATAGGTAGATACATTTTTTCTTTTTTTCCGTATCTGCAAGCCAGAGGTCGAACCTGTGCCATACTAGTGACCCAGGCCACCAAAGGGACAACACCAGATCCTTAACCCACTGTGCCACATCAGGAACTCCAAATACATATTAATTTTAATCATTTGGGTTTTCTTAAGAGTGTGGACCATATAGTCATTACATTCAAGGTTGATGATTTAAGGGTATTATTTGTAGCCTAAGACATTTTCTGGTTCTAGTTAATCTTATTTTCATAAAAATTGATAAACATGCTTTTTTGAGTAACTGTATTTTCCAATCATAGCTTTTCTATTAAAATTTGTGTGTGTTTTTAATGCGTGTGTGTGACTATATGTGTGTTGAATTTAATGCTAGCTGCAACACTTAAATCAACAATTTTGTACAACTTGCTTGAACTATGCATGGCTTAGTAGTTTCACCTATAAAATAGTTTGTGAGCATTGCTGATCCAAGGACTTTTCATGAAAATTAAATGAGATTATGAGCCAAAATACTTAATTCACTTCCTAGTAATTGGGAACAATGAATCTTAGCTATCACTATTATCATTATTTCATTTTCTCTGTTTCACAGTGTTTACACAGTTTCAAAATGGATGACAGACGGTTGCTTTCTTTCAAATGCTTACTCTACCTAGTGTTTTAATTTTCTAGTCAAAAATTTCAAATCTTTCAGAGAGATTCAAGTTTTGTCATTTTAAAATTCTGAATGACATTATTTTGTGGACCCAATGAAAATATTTATATATTTTACAGCTACATATCTTTGTTAGTTCCTACTAGCTTAAATTTTATAATATTATTATAGCCATTTAAAACATATTTAAAGAAATATATTGATAGAGGAATATTTTGCTTACATTGAAATATATTATTTACTCAGGCTATACACTTGGATGAGTTTTGCACACACTTAGCTATTAGACTTGTCTACCAATTTTTGTTTAAATTGCCAGAAAGTATAGAAAAAAAAGAACTAGAAACTAAGAATCTTATAGTCACAAAACTATCTTTCAAACCTGAAGCCAAAATAAGGATTCCCAGATAAATAAATAGAGAATTCATAGCTAGAAATTCACCTTATAAGAACCCCTCCAGGGAGTTCATCAGGATAAAAAACTTACAACAGACAATAATCCGTATCTTAAAAAATAGAGAGCCAATAAAGGTAAATATTTTTTTTTCATATTAACAATTAATTTTATTTCAATAAAGGTAAATATTTAGGTAATTCTTATGACAGATATAAATAAAAACCATGCCAATAACATTAAATGTGAATATAACTGTGACTTTGGATTTAGTGCTTAATATACTTAATATATCATTGCTATAGAAGGATTTTTGCCTTCCATTGGTTTATTAGTTTTAGATTGTTTTGGTGGTTGCCCAGTTTTGTGAATATAATAAAAACTATTTGACACTAAATACGTGAATTATTATGGGAATTCTATCTTCATGAAGCTATTAAAAATAAATATATGAATACCTAAAAATGAACATATTACTACTAGTAGGAATTGCTATCTTGTAATAATGTGGCATTATACATTATGTTTAAAAATTGCAATTACTAATTCCGTTTTAGGCAATGTGTCATTTGCCTTATACTACCTCTAAATGTGGAACTGTAAATAATTCTGTGGAAAATGAGGTGGGTTGTGGGAGTTTTGCTGAACATAAGTGTGTTTTTATTTCATGAATTTTGTGTTTTACCTCTTAATACTCACTTTTTAGCTTGTTCCAGTTTCTTCAATTAAATTTTTGAATTCATGTTGAGAATTCTAATTAAGATATTTTAAGTTGTATTCAAAGTTTGCATTAACTATTTTAAAGGAGGCATTTGCTCTCATATCTAATCTTGAAAGCCTTATTTCTAGCTCTTCCTTATATATTAGTTTCTTTTTTTTTTTTTTTGACTGCACCCGTGACATGCAGAAGTTCCTGGGCCAGGGATCGAAATTGCACCACAGTAGCGACCCAAGCCTCTGCAGTGATATTTTCGAATCCTTAACCCACGGTACCACAAGGGAACTCCTATCAGAATTTTCAATATATTCAGAGTTGTACAAAGAAATGTCCCCAGTTGTCAAGTAAATATTTTTTGCTAAATAAAACTGTTTCACAGGGCATCCTTGCCCCCAGTTTCTGCTGCTCTAATATTGAAAGTTGTCCTAGGTTCTTCTTGAACAATTATTCCATTAATTTCCCAGGAATTCTTTCCATATTGTTCTTTTGAATTATGTATCTTCTTCTCTGTTTATATTTTCTAGATTTTCTTAAAACTTCTAATCAGTTAGTTGTCAGCAACATTATCCTTATCACCATCTACTACAGAGATACTAATTAGCATTTATCGGGCACTACTCTTTATTTTTGCCTTCATAACCAATTTTAAGTCTTGAAACAGCCTAGTGAGAAAAGTACTTAAAATTCCATTTGTAATTTGGGAAATCTTGGCTAGAGAAGTGAAGAATTCTGTCTAAGATGACATTGTTGTTAAACGGTAGAACTGATATTCAGACTTGGCTCTGTCTAAATATAAAGCTCAAGCTATTTACCACCATACTGCTTATGACAGGGCAACAGAATTTGGAACATATTAACATTTTATTTATTTTATACATTTTAATTCTTTTCTTTGGCTAAAAAGAGAGTTTTCATGAACTCATCACTGGGTATCTAATATTTTCCTATTTCCCAGGCCTTTTAGATTATCCAGAATTTAGTTGGGAAAATTGTATATAAAGATCAGCATACCACTTTCCACTATTTCTGAAATGTATATCCTTGTCCAGATTTAATTAAATTAAAACTTCAAACTTAGATTAGGCAAACCGGCTGCTTTGAGATTTGCCATGCAAGAATGAATGCATACAAGAAGGGTCAAATTATTCATTATGCATTTATGCAGAAAATGAGGATAAGTCACATAAAGTCACTTGGGTTAAAATTAACATATGTCTGGATAGCATAGCTTTAAATTTATTGTGAATAAATTGTGTTTGAGTTGTTTTTGCATTAAAGTATGATAGACCATTCTTGTATAATTTAGTCAGCATAAATATTTTGAGTTAAGTCTTTGAAGACAAAATTCAATCTTTTCAGATTTGGAGAGAATAAAAAAGACTCTTCTGCCATGTTGTATGCATGAGTATAGATTTTGATTTTCTTGATTTTCTGATTTATCGCTCTCTAAACACTTAGCTGCCTTTGTCTGAAGGTCAATTACTTTGGCTTAGTTGAAGTTAATTTACTTTAATTCCTTTTAATAGGTACACTGAGTTGCTGAAATTGTGATTTTTAAAAATATTTTTATTACAGTGTTTATGCATCTTTAAAGTAATTTAGCCCTTTTGGAATATAATATGAAGTTGCACATGATTATAGATACTTTCAAATCACATTTTCTACTTCTGTATTCATATAAGCATATGTTCACCATAATGACAACCATCAAGTTAATATAGACATATAATTTATTTTGGAAGTTAGCCACAGTCCTGCCCACTCTGAACACAGAAACCTAGCCATATGAATGCATTATTCCATGTGGAGTCACGATCTGAATGGGCAGCCATTTTTACTAAATCTTAAAAAGCAAAAATAAAGACTAAAACAAACAAAAAACAGTGTTGTAGCCTTACATGTATCTCTAACTGAAATTAGGGTCTTTTGTTTACAGTTACTATGTTTTATTTATGCTTTATTTATTTACTAATTCTTAATTTCCATTTTAGGACAATCATAAAGAGATATTCAGTTGGGTTTCTTAAAATAAGCCTGATGAAAACCCTTTTGAATCCTCTAAATGATTTCTAAAGTGATCTTACAGTCATATTTTAGAAATTTTTAGAGGAAAACTGATATGATCCATTTTTAAAAGACATTTTCCCCCTATGTAATTTTATGTCACTGTTCACAAGCATTTAGTAATTGAATTTTGAGTGTTAGAAAATGTGAATATATGGTGGGAAATTCCTTAGGACAAATATAAGATGCAATATTCCTTCAAAAGAATTCTGATTATCTTGGCAGTTCTCATATGGCGGTTTGATTTATTTCTATTCCTTATTTTCATTCAATTGCTCTGGTTTTTGGACAAGTTTATAACTTTTGGCAGAAGAAAATCAGTGACAATGACTTAGTGGAAACTTAATCTCGTGAAAGAAATAAATGCTTGTCAATCAAGAAGTTTTAACCTTTACCATGTCTCGACCTTTACATTTTCAAGGTGAACCTATTATTTGGTAGGGAGTAACACAAAACTCCACAGGATGCTCAGTGATCAATACAATCAACAGACCTTCACACTGTATGTTTAAAGGTATTAAGAAGATAAACAAACGCATCAGAATGTTACCAGTTGGAAAAATCCTGTATTGGATGGTTGCCTCATTTGGGGATTTACGATTGATCGCTTCTCTATCCTAGACTCCAGAGTGTTATAATTCTCTACAAAGGAAAAGGATAACTGCTAGCTAATTGTTAGCAAATATTTTGGCATTTAAAGTTTAGAGTTGAAGGCACATTTATCAGTTATAGAAACTAAAACATGAGAAAGGCAAAAGCATTTTTTTTCAAAATCATGTTTTTCTTTTTATTCATCTATTAAATATATTTGAGTACCTACTATGTATAAGTGACTTCTATTCTCTGGCAACACCTCTTTAGAGCTTACATCCTAACGTGAGATCAACTTTAAACATTTAAGAGAACATTGAATTATTAAGCAAAGCTCCAATAATAACTTGAGAAAGATGTAACAAGAGTATTTGAATTTCCCTAACTTAGCATGGGTGAATATGAGAAAGCTAATTTAAGGAAGGTCATTTGAGCTGTCTTAAAAGACTCAAAGAAACCTAACTAGTATGGAAATGTGTGACACAGGTGAATAGATGGATTTAGAAATGGAAGCAGAGAACAGGAAAAATTCTAGAAAATGAATGATAAAGTTCAGTATTCTTGAGATGGGAAAAGGCATGTCACATTTCAGAAACTGGGAGGCAAATTAAAGGGGGCACAGAGTTCTGGCAATAAGGAGTGTCAGACTGCAGAATTTTACTCTGGAGTGGTGTTTACCCTAGAAAGGCTCAGCCCATCAGCTACCACTGTGTGAAAACTTTCTCTGCATTCTCAAAAAAGAGCAAATTATAATAGCATATACTTTAATTTTATATCCTATTTATTCCTGTTCCTTTTAATTCCTATTTATTTTGTTGTCCCACATTTTTAAATAAAAAAGTAAACATTTTTTAAATGGAAGTACATTAATTATCAGTATATACCATCTTATACATAATCGTGAATATCGGTATACCACTGCTTAGATTCAACAAATGTTATTTTTTCTCTTTGAGTTTATTATAAATTGTGACATCTCATTATTAATTTCTTCATGGTGCATTTCCTCAAAAAGATTGGTTTCTTAGATAACCATAATTCCATTATCATATCTGAGACAGTCAATATTAACTATTAATATTAATCAATGTTCTGTCTATTTATATCTCCTCAATTGTTCTCAAAATATATGTCACATAGTTTTGTTTGTTTATTGTTCACTATTCCTAGAATCCAGTAAATGTTACATAATATATAATTCATTTCCATACCTCTTTAATCTCCCTGTTTTTTTTCCAGGTTTATTGAAGTATAATGGATAAGTAAAATTGCAAATATTTAGAGTATACAATGTGATGATTTGATACACATAGACACTGTAAAATGATTATCAAAATTAAGTTAATTAGCACATTCATTACCTCACACACATTATTTGTGTGTGTGTGTGTGTGTGTGTGTGTGTGTGTGTGTGTGTGTGTGTGAGTGGTGAAAATGCTTCAGATCTACTCCTTTAGCCAATCCTCCACACTTCATGTTATAAATGAAGCTTTTGACCAACATCTCCTCACCATTACCCCATATATATATATATATATATGCATCACTTCTGTTTTATCCTTTGATCTTTTGAGAACCACTTAGATTGTTCCCATAGTGCTATCGAGAATAATACTGCAACGAACACGGGAGTGCAGATATCTCTTTAATACCTTACTTTTTGTTTCCTTTGGATATATACCCAGAAGTGAGATTGCTGGATTATATTGTCTAAAGCAACTGTTTTGAAATAAACATATGGCACATAATTAAAATTAAAATTTTTGCACTGTAAAGGAAACCATAAGAAAACTGAAAATATAACCTACATATGGGAGTAAATATTTGCAAACAAAATGACAGAGAAGGGTTTAATTTCCAAAATATACAAACAGCTCATTCAGCTCAATGTCAAAAAAAAAAAACAATAAAAAATGAGCATAAGATACAAATAGATATTCCAAGAAAACATACAGATGGCCAAAGAGCACACGAAAAATGCTCAACATTGCTAATTATTAGAGGATATACAAATCAAAAGTACAATGGGGTATCACCTTACACCAGTCAGAATTGCTATCATCAAAAAACCTACACGCAATAAATCCTGGAGAAGATGTGGAGAAAAGGGAACATTTCTACACTGTTTGTAGGAATGTAAATTGGTACAACCACTATGACGAACACTGTAGAGGTTCCTTAATAAACTAAAAATAGAACTACTTTATGATCCAGCAATCCCATTCCTAGGCATCTATCGGGAGAAAACCGTAATTCAAAAAGATACATGCACCTCAGTGTTCTTTGCACACTATTTATAATAGCCAGGACATGGAAGCAAGTTAAAGTCGGTTATCAACAGAGGAATAGATAAAGAAGATGTGGTACATATATGCAATGGAATATTAGGCATAAAAAAGGAATGAAATAATGCCATAACCATATTAATCTACTTAGGGTCCTCTAATACCCACAGTCTGAGAAATCTGGACTAGTTAGCTTATAAAGAATTTAGAGCTCTAATATTATAAAAAATGTGTATACATAATAAGAGTATATGTATATATATATATATAAATTATAGCATATGCAATAAATTATACATGATATATAATAAATTGTGTAATAACAGATTATATATAATATATAATTTTTTAGAGCATGTTGCTTCTGCTAAAAACTGTGCCTTAGACTTTATATATACAAATAAATTAGGAAAAATGATTTCCTTGGTAAAACAATGACATTTCAATACAAGTATTTGGCTTCACTTTCAACAAGTTTGTACTGCATAAATTCATCAAACTAGAAATTTCATAGATTCTCTCTCAAGAAACATTATAGCAACAAAATTTAAAGTTAAATAGTTGAGAAGAGGAGTTCCCGTCATGGCTCAGTGGTTAACGAATCCAACTAGGAACCGTGAGGTTGCGGGTTCAATCCCTGGCCTTGCTCAGTGGGTTAAGGATCCGGCGTTACCATGAGCTGTGGTGTGGGTTGCAGAAGCAGCTAGAATCCAGCGTGCCTGTGGCGTAGGCAAGCAGCTGCAGCTCCGATTAAACCCTTAGCCAGGGAACCTCCATATGCCTGGGTGCCGCCATAGAAAAGGCAAAAAGACAAAAAAAAAAAAAAAAAAGTTGAGAAGAGAAACTCAGGAATAGAAAACAGACGAAAGTATTGTACAGGTTCCCTTTTTAAAACTAACTGTAATTTCTCTTACAAATTAACTGTCTCTGGCGGAAACTGTGCTTGCTTATATGCATACCATTTATAAATGTGTCATAAAGACTTACTCAGAACTTAACATTGGGATTGATATATGCAACTATATTAAAAGCTTTTTCTGAAGACACTTTTAACATGAAATGAATTTTAATTATGAGTGCCAAAGCAAAATTCTAAGCGGAAATGAAAAGGCTGCTCAAACTCTTATAAATAATAATTTTCCAAAGCTTCTTTTGAAATGTTCCAACATACCAAAATACTAAGATGAAAACAAAGAGGAAGTATAAAAGGAATTATTTTAACCCTCTCCTATGTCATTTTATGTCTTCCCTTTTCCCATAATTATTTTCCAATAATTCTTAGCTATGTAGATAAGATCTCAGCAAATACATGCACAGTTTAATACCTATAGTGTGATATGACTGTATTCTCTGCTAGAAATGTACCAATGAATAATGCTGAAGCATTGCCAAACAGGTAGAGGATATAGCAGCAGTATGTTTTTATTGTTAGTTGGCTGTTTAGCATCTAACTTTCCAAATGGCACTACATTTTAATAGTATTTCTCTTTACTCGTCTTTAATTAAAATGCCAATATTCCTGCCAGCAATTGGTAGAGCATTAATTCTATTCAGTGGCATAGCATTATCTGTAAAAGATGCATTGCCTGGATGTAAAGTATTCACTTTAAAGAGTATTTGACTTTTTTTTTTAAATATAAAAGAGTGAATTAGTAAGAAAAGAAGTTTGTTCAAAGTATAAAGTGAATTGGAGAATTATGGACAGACACAATTGCTTTCAGATGCTTTCAAATAGGAGGAAGGAGACTTTGAGACAGGTAACATGTTGGTTTACTCCTAAAAGATACATGTCCGATTTGGTACTCAATGATCTAAGCTAATTTTGCTGTTCAAAATTTGAGACTTACATTCATATATATGTATAGCTTTGGTAAGGAGAAAAAATTGAGATTATAAATATCCTTTGCTACAACCTCCCAAATAGAAGCCTGCAATATAAGCAAGGATCAGTAAAAATTGTGTCAAATGCACAATGATGTAATTACAAAATTACACCGAAAGAGTCCAACAGGTGCTAGAATCTTTCCTCTCTGAAATTGACTTTGAAAGCACATATAATATGTCATATCATACACAAAATATGTCATATCATACACATATATCATGTCATATAATACACAATTATCATGTCATATCATACACAAAAGCAACTTCCAATAGAGACAATAAAACACATTTATTTCAGTAATCAAATTCAAGTGTTTTCTCTTTTAATGTGCTATTGTTTCTGTTACTACATTTGTAAAGATTATTTAAACTCATTTTTATTTCTGTGATTATAATGCTTATTTCCTGATGTCACAGTTTTTCAGTTCTCATTTTTTTTCACACTCATTTCACTAGTGTATGTCTTTATGTATTGCTTTCACGGAAGTGACTTGAATGATTTCTGAGTCCACAAGACAAAAGTATTTCTCTGACTTTCCAAACAAATGACAATATGTCTGAGTATACATTCTTGGTCCCTCTATAATCCTTTTCCAAAAAAAGGGTAAATAGTATTATCTTTTTTTGTTGCACTTGTTGTTATTAATAAAATTGATAAGAAATATATTTTTTGTTCTGTGGCTTTCAAATATTTTCAGTCATGACACTTCTAATTTTTGGAAAACTTTATACTCTTATCTATATCACTGTCATTGGCTTATTTTCTTTCTTCTTTGATGAATAGAGATCCAGTCCCATCAATATTTTCACAAGAGGCAGTTTGTTGTGTGGTAGTATTAAGACACTTAAATTATACGTAAAAAGAACCACTTGCAACCCAATTTATTGTGTCTAATAGTTAATCTCATGTGGCCCTCCTCAGGTGAAATAGAACCTCCCTTTTTTTCTATCACCTTCACTATTTTAACTGATAAAACGTGCTGTACATTTCTATTCCTCAGCATGTAAGCTCTTATGGATCTTGCCTAGAATGTTTCATAAATAAACTCACTACATCACTCCCCCCCCTACTCATTATCATTCTCCCAATTCTTTTTTTGTGATGGAGAATGGAAAAGAAACATGTATTGCATGGGAAAGTGAGATGAAAGAAACTTCAGTCTATTAGGTATCTAATGTTATATAAAAGTTACTTCAAAACATAGAGGTTTAAACAATAATAAAATTTTAGTATCTCACACATTTTCTCTGAGTCAGGAATTTGACAGAGTCTTAGTTGGTTGCTTCTGGCTCAGGTTCTCTCATGTATTTGAAATTAAGATGTTAACTGGAGATGCTGTCATCTCAAGGCTTAGTGGATCTGGAGGCTCTAGTTCCAGGATGACTCAATCACATGACTGACTAGCAAATCGATGGTACCTGCTGGTAGGAAATCTCAGTCCCTTGATTTATGGATTCCTCCATCGAGCTATTACACTTGCCCAAATCATGGTCTTTGTGTCCCCAGTAAAGAGTGATCCAAGGGAGAGCAAGATAGATACAGTGATAACTTTTATGATCTAAACCTGGAATAAATACACTATGATCTGCACGATATTCCCTGTTGGTTACATAAGTATATTCAGTATGAGAGGGGGCTGTATATGGATGTGATTACTGTGCAAAAGGGATCATCAGGAGCCAGTCTGAAGGCCAACATTAAAACTATCTTCCTCACAAACAGCCAAAACAGTAGCTATCTGGGACTCCAATTTTGTGTGTTGAGTGGGCCTTGTGTCACTAAGCCTCAGACCAAAGAATGCTGAGGATTAAATCACCTTAATTGTTTTTTTTTCTTGATATTTAATTATATCCTTTTACTTCTGTAGGAATATGTGTTATATCACTGCTCTTGAATTTATTGAATATTTGGACCAGTTTCTTAAATGCCTTGTGTTTACTGAATATTTGGTCCTAATTCTGATAATGCAAATTCTAAATGTCAGTCTTGAGAGTTTTCACTTTTTGTCTTTATATGTGATTAATTTTGGAGAAATCGATCCAGTGACTGATAGTTATATGTGCTTCTTTATTTTGCAAATAAGAATTAACAGTTGGTAACTTATTTGTTAATTTACATTTCAAAAAGTTAATGTAAGAATGCTTTTAAGACTCACCAAGGTGTTAACAAACCTTATGCACACAAGGAAAAATCATCATTAAGCCTATTTATTATCAATATATTTTACTTTTAAATATACTATATATTTTTCACATTGGTTGCATGAAAGAGGCATAAATAAACCAAGAACATCATCATAAAGATATAAACTATTTTTCCTTTGTAATTATATGAGGGAAGTACAAACCAAGAAAATCATCAAAAAAGAATATAAACTCCAGGTGAAAGGACAAACTATGTATAGTAAAAGAAAATTACAAGATAAGACGTGTTAGTTTTTCAAAGAATGTAAAGTTGAAGGTAGATTCATTAATATTATAAAATTTTTAGATACTATATTAAGAAATTGAAAATTTAAGGAGGATGAAACTGACAAAATCATGGGAGTTGAAACTGAAAAACATGCTTCCATTTTAATTACTACCAGTAGAATATTGGTGCATTCATGAAGCTCCAAAAACTCTGAATTACAAACACTACTCATCTGGCTTATGGAGCCCAGGTTTTAGATGACAGTTTCTATTGTTTCTGTACTATCTGCATGGATTTTGGAGTATCGTAAAGAATATACAGAGAGGGAAAAAAATATGGCTTATATAGTGGCTTATATGAGAATGTTTGCAATGTCAACAAAAGTATCTTTCTTTAACATTTGCTCCCTAAGGAAGTTGGATACACGAAGATCAAGGGATAAAAGCAGAAGACAAATTACTGGTAATAAAAGCAAATATTAAAAAATAAATTTGACATTCACATTTAAAATATTACCTCTGCTGGTTGTATTTTAGTAGTACATGTGAGAAGAGAAATTATGTAAATTACTACTTATTTTCTAAGAAATTCCTGTGGCAATTTGTCAAGCAATTTTGCCATTTGGTCAAATGGGGTTTGCAGGAAGAAATTCGGTTATTCTTGAAAATCTGCATCAAACAAGGTTGCCTGCAGGACAAGGGCAACCTGGGAGAAAACAGCTAAAGGTGTACTATCTGGGATAGGAATGATAAAATATTTCCTGTTGCTGGGGACAAGGTTCCACATATTTGCCTTAGGAGGAGAGTCAGTGTTTGGATATGTTTTATAACAGAAAATAATAATTAACATTTAATAATTGAGAGAATTTGACAGAGGAAAGGACAAACTGTTTTATCTCATTACTCTTCTTTCTTCTTCGCTCTCTTCCAACCCTTACTACACCTGAGGGTTTGCAGGAGATGTGGAGGCAGAAAAAGCAGTATGAAAAACAGCCCAAGAGCTACCACCATCTTCCTAAATCTGCTCTGAGATGTGGTGAGGGAAGCTTTAAACTACAGGAGATTAATATTGTCCTAGTAAAGGAATCTGTCAACAAAATGAAAAGGCAACCCTATGGAGTGGGAGAAAATGTTTTCAAAACACATAGCCAATAAGGGGTTAAGATCAAAGAACACAAGGAATACATACAACTCAAATAGCAAAAAAACAAATAACCCAATTAAAAATGGGCAAAGGACCTGACACTTTTCCAACAAAGACATACAAATGGCCAACAGATACATTAAAATAGGTTCAACTTTACTAACCATCAGGAAAATGCAGCTCAAAACCAAAATGAAATATCTGATCCGTTAGGATGACTATTATCATAAAGAGAAGAGAGAGCAAATGTCAGTGACGATGTGGAGAAAAGGGAACACTTGTATACTATTTGGTGGGAATGTGACCTGGTACATCAACTGTGGAAAACTATATGACTTCTCAGAAAATTAGAAGTAGAACTACCATATGACCCAACAATCCCACTTCTGGGTGTACATCCAAAGAAACAAAACAGGCTATTGAAGAGATATCTGAACCCCATGTTCACTGCAGCATTATAAATTGTAACCAAGGTGTAGAAACACCTAAGATGAATGAATAAAGTAAGTATTATTATAGATATAGATAGACAGATAGATTATTGAATATTATTGACTTAAATAAAGAAGGAAATCATATCATTTGAGGTAAATTAGATGTACCTGGAGGACATTGTGCCAAGTGAAATAAGCCAGAGAAATGCAAATACTGCATGGTATTACTTGAAGGTGAAATGTTTAAAAAAAAAGTTAAATAAAAAAGCACATATCATCTGTTATCAACTGTATATTACATTAATTAATAACGAATTAATGTCTTTGTGATTTATATTCCAGAACTCCTTTATTGGAGAGAAATGCATTTTGGCTCTTTGATTTAGATATTGCATTTTTCTTTTTTCTTTCTATCTTTTTTTTTAGGACCACAGTGGCAGCATATGGAGGTTCCCAGGCTAGGGGGCAAATTTGGAGCCTTGTCTGCAACCTACACCATAGTTCATTGCAACGTGGAATTCTTAACCCATTGAGTGAGGCCAGGGATCGAACCCACATCTTCATGGATACCAGTTGGATTCGTTTCTGCTGTGCCACGATGGGAACCCCCCAAATATTGCATTTTTCAAAAAAATTTAAATAAAATTTTATCGTCATTTAAAAATGTTAGTAAAGCAGGGCAAAAATGATTTATCAGCTTATATGTAACAGAACTATAGAGTGTACAGTGAAAAGACTTCCCTGCCCTCAGTATATTTTGAACTTGTAATGACCAAAGACTCAAGAGGAAAAGTAACTTGGCTTAGCACCACACAAAATAGTCTCAAATACTGATGTGCAACAGATGGTGTTTTAACTAATACACTGCATCTTAGCTATATTTTAATTTCATGTTAATAACTTATGTGGGAAATTTAAAGAAATATTTAAAGTTTATTCTTCATGATATTAAAGTTTAGAGGTTACAGTATCAAGATACAATGATATTAAAATCAACAGCCTACTTTCTAAATTGTAATTTACTTTTATTTTTAAAATGTTTATTACAAGTTATTTGTATATTTGTTTATCTTTAATAGATTTAATACAAGTTTTATGTTTTCCTCAGAAAAATAAAATGTGAGTGCTATAAATGTGCTACTGTTCTATTAGTCACTCTCATTTCAATGGATTTGTGTAATGTCAGCTGTTATTTTATTAAAACGGTTTCAATACTTATGAAAGATAGCAAAATGCTGAAGGCAGTGAAGGAGTGAAACTTCTAATTATGCATAAGATAGGGTGAGCTGAGATATTAAAAATAGTATTTGACAAATTTTAAGACATTTTAAAAAGTATATTTTGATTTGGGAAGATTAGAAATATTTTGATGAAAGTAAAGTTACACTCTGTAACACAGTTTTCCTTAAGTCTTGAATATGTACAGAATTATTAAACTACTATCTATGAGAATTTATAACCCTGCTAAAACCACACACACATTTAATATTTGTGGATTGGAAAGGGGAAAGTTCAGTTGGATAATTTCTTTTTTGTAACAATTTTATTGAGGTATAATTTATATACAAAAAATCTGCATATATTTAATGTGTATAATTTGACATGTTTGGACATGCGCATATGCTCATGAAACTGTCATTAAAATCAAGGTAACAGAAATATCCATCACCTCCAAAAGTTTTCTTCTGCTTTTTGGTTATTATTATTTTGGGATTTTTTTGTTTTGTTTTTGTAGTCAGAACATGCAATATTATATTTAACCTCTTAACAAATGTTTAAGTGCACAATACAATATTGTTAATAATAGGTGCTATGTTTTACAACAGATCTCTAGAACCTATTTATCTTGAAAACTGAAACTCTATCCCATTAAACAATACCTCCCCATTTCTTCCTGTCTCTTGCCCCAACAGCCATCATTCTGTTCTCCACTTTTTTGAATCTGACTATTCTGGATACCTCATATAGGTGGATTCATGTAGTATTCACACTTCTGTGACTGGTTTATTTCACTTAGCATAATGTCCTTCAGGTTCATCCATGTTGTTGGAAATATCAGGATTTCCTTCTTAAGACCAAATAATATTCCATGTATGTATATAACACGTTTTATTTATCCATTTGTCTGTTGATGGCCATGTGGATTATTTTCATGTCTTGGCTATTGTAAATAATGCTGCAATAAACATGCAAGTGCATGTATCTCTTCTAGATTCTGATTTCAATTCTTTTGAATATATACCCAGAAGTGGAACCGATCTGATAAGGGATTAATATCCAAATATTTAAACTTATAAAACTCAATTTCAAAACACCAAACAACCTTGATTAAAGAATGGGCAAAAACTTCAATAGACATTTCTCCAAAGAAAACACACATATGGAAAACAGGTATAACAAGAGAGGCTTAATATCACTAATTACTAAGAAAATGCAAATCATAATCACAATGAGATAACACCTCACATCTGTTAGGATGACTGTTTTAAGAAAAAAGATAACGTGTTGGTCAAGATGTGGAGAAATTAGAATTCTTACACACAGTTGGTCACAGTGTAAAATGGTGCAGCTGCTACAGAAAACAAGATTCCTCAAAAAAATTAAAAATAGAACTTCTATATGATCCAACCATCCCGCTTCTGTGTATATGTCTAAAAAATGAAAAATGATTTATTTTCAACAGATCGGCTTTCCAATGTTAAAGATAATTTCACAACTAATATACTCTTTATCTGTGCTATTAGGGGAAAGTCACGGTGACAAAAGTGATAATTGATTATTTCATAAATTCATTACTGTAAAAAACAAACAAAAACTTGGCCTGCTATATCTCAGACTAAAAAGGAGTCACTTACATATCACTCTTTCAATATAGAGGAATCTGCCTGAAATTATCTGTTGACAATTGTAAGCAATATAACTGTGTGTAATTGGCTAATTGCAGGTTCAGTAAGCCTTGCTTGCTCTAAAATGATGGGCAGGTGGATAATTGTTGTTAAAACTTTTTCACACAAAACAAAATGTGTGTGTTTAAGACTGAGGTTGTAAAGAGAAAAGTTGTTCATATTAACTTCTGCTTTTACACATTTAACACAGATTGACAGAGTTATAGTAATAGCACCATAACCATTAAATCTGTGAAATATCCTATTTGTAAGAGAATCTTCACAATTAAAATGTTTTCTCACAGAAGTTGAAGGAAAAAAGAAGTGGAGGGAAGTATTTTTATTAGGTAAGAAAGTATGTACAGATTTCCTAATAGCTTTTGTTAACCAAATAAAGGTCTGTTTGAAATGGTCTCAAACTATATAACTCAAAGAGATCACTGTGTGAACTGAGATGCCAGATGATTTTTATGTCTCAGAGTCAAATAATATATGATACCATATATATGTGAACTCTAATAAAAATGGTAAAAGAGAACACATTTATAAAACAGAAACGAGCTCACAGATTTCAAAATCAAATTTAGGGTTACCAAAGGGGAAACTGTGGTGGGGAGGGATAAAATGTGAGGATGGGGTTAACGTATATATACCACTATATACACATAAAATAGAAAGCTAACAAGGACAAACTGTATAGCAGAGGGAGATCTACTCAATGTTCTATAATGACTTACATGGGAAAAATGAATGGATACATGTATACGTATAACTGATTCAATTTACTACGCACCTGCAAGTAATACAATATTGTAAATCAACTATATTCTAATAATTTTTTTAAAGTCAAATATAACTCTAAAACAGATCAAAACCTATAGTAAGAGTAATCTGCTTCTGTAAAAAACTCTGCCAGAAAATTTGTTGTAATATAAAGATTTCTTGTTTATGAAATCTGAAGAAGGGGAGTTGGTTGCATCTTTTTTGCTTTTTTTTTGTCTTTTGTGTTTTTAGGGCTACACCCATAGCATATGGAGGTTCACAGGCTAGGGGTCCCATCGGAGCTGTAGGCACTGGCCTAGGCCACAGACACAGCAACATAGAATCCGAGCCATGACTGAGACCTACACCACAGCTCAGCAACAGAGGATCCTTAACCCACTGAGCAAAGCCAGGGATTGAACCCACAACCTCATAGTTACTAGTCAGGTTCTTTAATCACTGAGCTAGGATGGGAACTCCTTGGTTGCATCATTCAATATATTTTGTCATCAAACTGTTAAGCCTATTGCAATTCTTTCATAATAAGAATATACTTCCCACTGGTCTAATAAGTTCAGCCATGGGTAAAGCACTAACTTACAATTTGAATTCCATTTTTATATTTAATATGAAGGGCCATGGTAAAATATGTTTTTCCTCTTCCATGGATGACAATCTATTTTCTTAAGATGACTGTATATGTAAATAATAGCATTTATCATATGTTGATTAGCATTTTGTCATTTAACTCATTTAACATTCACCTAGACTTAGATTAACAACAATGACAAGAATAATCAAAAAGTATCTTTGAAAGAGAAGAAAAGAATGTCAGGAGTTTAATGTTTTCCTTAAAACATTTATATAACTTATTGATATTTTCTGTAAACATATATGTATATGTGTGTATATCTATATGTGTATATATATATATATATATATATATACACACACACACGCACACACGTTGCACTAGAATAACTGGAATGAAGAGCCAAAGACAAAGTTAATACTTTCACCGATGAGAAAAATTACCTTTGTATTTATTGCAAAAAAATTATTATGAAGATTTAAAACTGGATGGTAGATTTTTCATAGGACAAAACCTGATCAGATTTCCTAGTATCAAATATACAGATTTCCTAATATCAAATATAGAGCTTGGGATCCAGAGTATGTTTTCGGGGGTAAATTCTGGTAAAGAAATAAACCTAGGATGCTTGAATTATTAGTTAAAACAATATAACCTATCTTAGGTTATTAAAATTAGCACCTAGAAATAGGTTATATACGATGTATTGTGTTGTCTGTATATATCATGCATCGATATGATATATATATACATATATGTGTGTGTGTGTGTGTGTGTCTGTGTGTGTATATACATACACACACAAGGCCTGAAAATAATGATCACCAAATGTTAAGAAATACTTCTGAATGATAGAGAACTTTTTTAAACATTTCACATTTCAAGCTTTAGTTATTGCCTGATTTTTTTTTCTGTAAGAATGGTTTATTTACTTTTCCTAAAAAAAGGAAGTCATTACTCTTCAAAACTAAAGAAATATAACTGATGGATTGCCTGGTGATGAATGGCAGCAGTGTTCCATATATTAGAATGCTAGGGATGAAAACGGAATAAGAAGAGATGGTGGGGGGGTTCTGCTTCTCTGGTAGGACCTGTTTCAGAGGTTGCTGAGCTAGCTCCGCTCTGTGGGCCCATGTGCCTCATTCGACACCGCTCACACTCACCTCTGGAGAATCCTGAGAAATCTGAAGCCTCTCTCGCAAAAGACTAGACTCACAACTTGCAGTCAGTTTTCTTAGGCTCAACCTTTAATTACCTCTCATTGCCTTTTATTTCTTAATTGCTTACAGCCTTCAATTGCCTAGGCTATCTGACAGCTGGAGAATCTACTCTGATTGAAGTATGTGGGCAGTGAAAGACCACTCAGTAGCTTAGAGTAAAAAGATTAAACAGAACAAAAATAAAGTGAAATGGAAGGAAACTTAATTAGACAAAAAGTAATAGCAATTACAGCTTATAAATGAGATAAAAGAAAAAATAAACTATAATTTCCACAATTTAAAGTTCAACAGGGAAACTGAAAAGAGGACCCTGTTGAAAATTACACTCATAATTTGGAATAATTAACAAAAGATGAAATGATAGAGAACAAAAACATAAAAATTACTTGTAAGTACAAAAAGAATGTCATGGAGACAATAGCAAAGGCCATCATACACAAATAACAGGAGACACCAAGGAAATAACGGCACTGATTATAGAAATCTAAAATCATACAAATAATGAAAAACATAATCTTACTTCAAAAATAACTATATTACTAATTTTTAAAAGAATGTCAGTCTTCCTAAATAATCACCAAGTTGGGACTGTGGTTTTTCATGGAAAACAATACCCCAAAACTAATCCCAAGCTCCTAGCGGGGTTAATTAATTAGAAAGGGAGGAATTGCTAAAGACAGAGCAAAAAAGAGAGAGAGGGAGAAGGAAGAAATATAAGAAGTGAAAAAAAAGAAGGAAGATCGTATGAATATATACTAGAAAAAAAAATTGCTAAGGTTGAAGACCAAAAATATGTTATTAGCATTTCAATTGGAATGTTGCTTAAAAATGAATGAGAACCAGGGTGAAAGAATGTAAAACTTAATGCCAGAAAGCAGAGGAAACACCTCAGAGAGCTGAGAGCCAAGAATTCTCTTCCTTGTCAAGTTGTCATTTCAGTTAAAGGCAAATAAAAAGTTTTGTTTGTTTGCTTTAATGCAAAGTCTTGGAAAATATGTGCAGTTTCTGAGAATATACCTCAAGGAAGTACTTCAACCTAATAAAAATTAAATTAAAGCAATGATTTCCAAAAGATAAAGGAAGAAACTTATAAGAAAGATTTTTTGAATAATTTATATTTTAAGTGAAAATCGAGGTTTGATTTTTTAAAGAGGCGCAAATTAAATCAACATAAATCCAGTTAAATTATTCATCAGATAGAATATGGAAGGTGAGAAAATTTCATCAATATTAAAATTGATTTTTTATAATTAGATTGATGATTCTTTATAAATTGCTCAATTTTTCAGCTTTATAAAGCAATCAACTGCAAGCCACACACCATTAATGTGAACGTTAGGTTCTGCTTAAGTTCGTATTTAATATATTCAAACCGTGGAGTGAAATATATATTAGTATATTCAGTTGCTCTATTTTTGGTGGGAGTATCAGATCAAAATTATTTTGTACTGCAAGTATGCCCTTACCATGCCCATGTTATAAAATTTCCTAAATATTCTTGAAGTCACTTCTGTTTCTAGAACTATTTTCTTTAAAACTTTCATTAAATATTGTTTTTTTTAAAAGCATCTTATTTTTAAATAAGAGGAACTGAAATCTTTTGTATTTGATTCCTAGCTTGGAGGCTGTTTTTTATTTCTTTGCTTTGTTCTAGTTAGTTGACTGATATGTTGATTTGGATTCAATATGATACTCTGTATTTCCTTTTATAAATACACCCTAAAGGGTTACATATTTATTAGACTGATATTCCTAAGGCAGCTTCAAGAATTTTAGCTGAGAGAAAAAAAATGAAGGCAGATTTAAGAATCTACTTATGATTTACTGGTGCTAAGTGTTTGAAATAGTACAGACTAGCTAAATAAACTCCAAATAGGAACTGTGGTTTTATTACAGGAGATAATATTTCAATACTAATTTCAATTTGATGAAACAAAACAAAATTTTCACAGAAGGATAAAATCAATATAATCCAAGGGGTACAAATGTGACTACAACAGTAATTCTGACTTTAACATAAAAAAATCCACTATTATTTGATTACTATTATTAACCTGTTTTAAAACAATTACATTTTATAATTTGAACTGCTTATTCTACAAAAAATCACTACCTAATAAATTAATACAATATTTTTCTAAATATTTTTCTATTATTTTCAAACTTAGCTTATTGAACAATGAAACAGTATAGAATTTTTTCGTTTTATTTTGCAGACAGCATTAGGCCACAAAAAAAAAAAAAATTCCCTGCACTGCTCTTTTTTTTTTCTAGCTGTGATGATACTAACCTGTGTCAACTGTTTGCCAGTTTTCTATATATACAGTTGGCTTCCTTTAGTCTTAGCATGTTGAGATGGTATAAGCTAAATTAGTTTGCTACACCTGGCCTATTTAGCTCATGAGAAATCCTGCCCCAAATTATAATAATTTAGAGTTTTATTTCAAGGCCATGATGTAAAATCAAAGCCACCTGAGAGTGTTTTCATGGCAGTAGGTATACTAAGGAAAAGTTTATAGATTATATAACTATATGTAATTCTCCAGTGAGTAGTGTCATTTCTGTTTGCAAGTCTAAGTCAGCAAAAGATTATTTGAAAAGTAAATTGTTGCCAAGAGCCCTGAAGTTCCAAATCTGCTTTACATAAACTAATTTTTAAAGTTATAGATAAAATAACATCACGATGCTGTAAAAATCAGATGGCTGAATTACCTAAAAAGAGCTTGAGAAATTAATCCATTTAATATTAGCATTTGTACCTACTTCAAACATAAAGTTAAATATTTTGTTTCTCAGAAATCAACTCCCAAGTTGTTTTTGTTTAATAGCAGTTTTACCCTAATGGTGTTGTGCATAGTTATTTGTCAAAAGAGAAGATAATTTGAAGTTTTGTACCATATTTTTAACAACCTTGAACTTCCTTTAACATTTCTGTTAGTACAGATTAAAGACAAATTCTCTTAGCTCTTATTATCGAAAATGTTTTTATTTTACTATGCTCTTGAGGGATATTTTGGCTGAATATAGAATACTGGTGTGACAGTTGTTCAATGATTTCAATATGTTTTTCATTGTTTTCTCGCATCCGTTGTTCCCGACGAGTATTCAGGAATAATTTTAATCATCATTATAATCATCATTCTGAATGAGATGTGCCTTTCATTTTTCCCTGACTGCTTGAAAAGTTTTCTATTTAAATTTTGATTTTAGCCAAATGTGTCCAGGTGTTGTCTTTGTAATAATACTGGTTGGTGTTTGCTGAACAAATGCCTCAAATAAAAATTGAGTTGTATTTCTCTTACCTACTTGAAGACTATCCCATACATGGCCCCTGCATGGTTCAGGGGTTACTTTATATATAGGATTTGTAGCTACCTTTCTCTGGCTCTCTCTTTTCATAGACAACTGTCCCTTATTTTTTTATCATTTGTTACTACCCTAAAAAATGTCCTGTAGGTCTCCAAAACATTAAGATGGGGGTTTTCTATGAGTTACTTAACTATCCAGCATGTTAAATTGCCCCATTTAAAAAACTGGGGCTTGTTCTCAAACTGGACACCATGGAAATGAGAAACTCACTCAGTATTTGCTCTGCTAAATGTCATTTCCTGCCCAGTTTTTCACTTTGTTTCCTCTCCATCACTTTCTGGTAGTCCCTTACACCCTCCAGATTTTATGATTATTTTCCCTGAGAGGCTTTATCCAATAGGGCCAAAGTGGGGCTATCCTGACTCCTACTTCAATAGGGAAACAAAAATAAATATTTGGTGACATGATTACTCATGCTTATTATAGAAGAGTAGCAAAACCTATTAAAATAATTTTACCCATCTGATTAATATTCAGGAAGTTTTTCTTGTGATGAATACGTATATGTTGGAAAGATTTAAGAGTAAGGAGAGGAAGAAAAAAGAGAAAGTGGAAAAATGAGAGTTGAGAAAAGAAAAATATGATGTTACATTATATCATTAATATCTACCCACATGTGTGTTACATATTACAAATGTGTATATATAATATATATATAAAATGTTATATCATTAAGAAAATCTAAGGTATCTAACTGTACATAAACTATTATAAAATGATTTGGCCGAATAAAAGTTATAAAATTATAACAACACGAAATATAATGTATGCATGATTATGATGTAGCACTATAAAGATTACATACATAATGTTTCAGAGTGCTTTGTTATAAATCTTTATTTAAAAGCACTAAACAATACAGAATACATAAGGAATTAGGGTTGCTTATGCAAATGCAGACAACTCAGAAGCTTAAAAATAAAAAAATAGAAGAATACTCTTAACCAAAAAATATAATCTATTCAAAATCTATTTGGCCCATTAGAATACATGAGTACTTGGACGTTGGTCCTGGACAATAAGTTACAATTTACTTTACGGCTGTTATTCCTGTGCCATTACTTCTGTTCTAGGCATTTCTGATTCATTGATGCAAGTTTCTAGCTAGAAAACCAAGATGCCTATTCTGCTGTATCATCAGTCCTTAAAGGCTGGAAACAAGACTTTTTTTTTCTTTTTGCCTTATCTAGGGCCACACTCATGGCATATGGAGATTCCCAGGCTAGGGGTATAACAGGAGCTGTAGTTGCCGGCCTTCGCCACAGCCACAGCAACGCGGGATCCGAGCCACATCTGCAACCTACACCGCAGCTCACAGCAACCCCAGATCCTTAACCCACTGAGCAAGGCCAGGGATCAAACCACAACCTCATGGTTCCTAGTCGGATTCGTTAACCACTGAGCCACGATAGGAACTCCTGGAAACAAGACTTTGGACTGCACAGATTCTAGAGAAAATGTCAGTGCAAGGCAGACATCATATGCAAGTACATGTACAATTATCCTAATATCTTTCATAAATAAGATTTGTCTATTATCAATATAAAATAATCTAACACCTAGAGCAAGACTCCTTGCATGCTTAGATAATAAAGTAAAACAAGTAAAATTCTAAAAGATAGAATTGCTCATTTAAACATTTACTTAAAATATACATGTTTTCAGATAATAGGCTTAACTTTTACATTCTGTTTTCCAAAAAAAAATCCTTCATAAATTCATGTAATATGAATTTAAAAATGATAAATATTGTCTCCTTATACTAGGTAGTAACTAAAGAAATCTTTTTTTGCTTAATAGTTAGAAGGCCCTGGAAAGTACTCCTTTATTTAAATGTGTGAAATAAAAAGCCATGTTGCAACTACTTATTTTAATTATCTTCTTGCCACCAGCTGTGGTGTTTTCTAATGGCTGTATATGCCCCACTGAGTTCATGATGGTTGTGTGTCTGTCAGAATGAATGTGAGAGCCAAAGCCAAAGAGGATGTGTGAGAAAGAGGATCAGTTCATGTGCAGAGATAGTAGGGGGTGATGATTGCCTGTCTATGGGTAGTGAACATTTACCAACATCTGTATTCATTAAATTTTTCCATATTGGACCATATCCTGAGGTATGAGATTCATGGCCCTGAGCTCCTGAAAGAGTTCAAATGTTGATTTCTGAGTGAAAATAAAGGTAAAATAATGAAAGAATTATCCCAATGTTGCTAATATTTTCACTACTAGTGATTCAGTTATTGCACCAAATACTCTGGTAATTAGCTATAATATTTATTATGACACACTTAGAATAAAAGAAAATGTCAAGAAAGAAACCAAGACTAGGACTTGTGGATGGAGATGAAAACTTTGGTAAGAAAGTTGCCTCATGATAGTTTTTCTAATTCTTTTGCAGTTATTTTTACTCAGAAGATGGCTGAAAAATTCAAGTTGTACATAGCTACCTACTAATAAAATCACATTTGCACTACAATAAGATTTATTTGACATACATTGGGCATTGATAATAAAATAAAAGGAGTATATTTTAATATAACTTTACCATTTTTGAAATGTTTACAGTCAAGATAATTTTGATCAATTTTGTATCATTTAGTATTTGCCTAATCAAGATGAGTAAAAATTAGTAGAATCGTGTTTCTAAAACATTGGTTATATTCACTGTTTCTACTTCCTCATATCACATATTCTTCAGTCAATGATAAGACTATAAGGACAGTTTGACATCCTTGATTACCTGCATTTTTTTTTCTTTTTCACTTTTTTCCTAGGGCAGGACTATCTCTGAACTTGCTGCCTATCACACTGGCCAGTTCTCAATCTCTTTTGCAGGTTGTTTCTTCTCCCTCTGATGTGTAAGTATTACAGTAAACTTGTGTTTAATTTGTATCCTTTATACTCTCTCTCTCTCTCTCTCTATATATATATATACATATAGACACACACACACATATGTCCCTTTTTTGAGCCATATTATCCTATCCTATGTCTTTAGAAATTATTTTACTAAAACTCTAAAATTTAAATCTTAATTTCTCTTTTGAACTTTTGAACTGAAGACTTATAAACTTAAGTGCCTACACTTCACTACAGTCTGTATGTTTAAACATTAGAAGGTTATTTTATTTTTTAATTGCTTTTGTTCACTTATCACAATTATCACAAGCAATTCCATTCTCAAAAATGAGTATAATTGCCCTACTAAGGTCATAACTGTAGTGTTATATTCAACATCTTAAATATATCCGAAGCCTAACTACTTCTTACCTCCACCACTAATTCCACTCTAACCAAGCCACCATCATGTCTAATTTGTACTAGGTCTTTAGCACACTAGCTGACCTTTTTGTTTCTTCTCTTGCCCTCTCCTAGGTAAATTTCCACACAGTGCCAGAAGAATTATTTAAAAGCAGAAGTAAGATCACATGACCCCTTGAACTCTTAAACATTTCAATGCCTCTGATCTAACATCCTGTCTGTTTCTCACACATTCAACATATTTCTGCCACCCTAACCTTCTTGCCTTCCTGAGATATCAAAAGTGTGTTTCCTAATCAGGATATACATGTTTTGTTTTTTCTGTTCACCTATTCTATACTAATCCATCTCCCTTTAGAATTCCCATGGTATACTCTCTCACTTCCTTCGTGTATCTGCTCATCTTTTAGAGAAGTCCACCCTCAATCAAATTATCTAACTGGTGTTTCTTTCCCTCTCTAACCCATACTCTTGCTGCACAGAAAAGTATTTAGGAATTTCTTTTTATTTCTATAGCTAGAGTATCAGCTTCAGGACCACATAAGGTTGTGCTACACGTAGAAAACCCTCAAAATATATTTGTTAAATGAGGAATGGAATACAGGACAAATTACTCAAGAGCTACAACTCTGGCCAAAATCAAAGAACAACTGGGTGATTTACTTTCAAAGTAACATACGTCTCCCAGAAAATGGCACACTCACTTTTAACACATGTATTGCTTCACAATTGTATGTTACTTCTTTGTCTCTACATATACATGACCTCATGACTTCAGAAGCCATGCCAGAATTGTTGTGAGGGTATGAGAAAGAAATAGTATTGGACTATAACCAAATATGTTTTTCATTTATTCTAACAAGAACTTTTCATTTTAATATACCTTATTCTGATTTTTAATTAGACTATTTTTTCTTACAGATCACTTCTATTTTTAATATGAATTACACCAGCTAGATGAACCATATTTTAATCAAGATGAAATAAAGAATAAAGTATAATATGGTAATCCAGAAAAAAATTAATCTGTATATTAAAAAATTTCTTCTCTACAGATCATATAAGGGCAGTGTTTGAAATATGACACAGTTCATTATGGTTTATTAAGTAGTTTGCAGAGAACGTAAGGAGCAAAGTAGTACATTAGGCTGTAAGTCAGAAAATAGTGACTAGTTCAAACTGAGTCCCTAATTAGTTTTGTGACCTGAGGCAAGTCACTTAACCTCTCTGGAGCTCAGTGTTCTTAACTATAATATGAAAGTGTTGGATTCAATTATCTCTAAAATCCAGTCTATGTCTGAGATTGTATAAGAATTTTTTTTAAAAGTCTCTGGGGACTCAAAGTGATAAATGCTATCTCTGTCTATTAAGAGGAAAAATATGAATTTATCAAATTGGTTCAGTTAACTTTAGACCTTAAACTAAAAAGTTTGATTAAATTGATTTGAAAAGTCTGAACAAATTGAATAGATATACAGACTAAAAACCAATTAGGCTATATGAATGTCAGTCCAATTTTGTTATTTAATGCAGTGATAAGGTAATAATAATAATAAAAGAAAATTCAAATATGATCCATACTAAACAATTTCTTTATGAAATAGTTAAGAAGTCAACTTCTGGGCTAAACTGCCTTTGACTATAAAATGTATAGATTAATTCATAATATTCTTTCCTCCATCGTGTATTAAATGATATTAAATAATTTTGAAGATATAAATTGAGAATTACTTTTTTGTATTGCCCTCTAGTTCCAGCATCAATTCCCACTCTTTAAAAATCCCTTATTTTCTCTTATCATATCCCCTTCCTAGCAGAATAAACATCCTGTTCATTTTACTTTTTGCTTATTCTTTTTAGGGCCACACCCATGGCATATGGAGGTTCCCAGGCTAGAGGTGGAATCAGAGCTGCAGCTGCTGGCCTGCACCATAGCCACAGCAAGCCAGGATCCGAGCCATGTCTGCAACATAGACCACAGCTCACAGCAACACCAGATCCTTAACCCACTGAGCTAGGCCACGGATCGAATCTGAAACCTCATGGTTACTAGTCAGATTCATTTCTGCTGCACAATAGGAACTCCCATTTTAATGTCATTCTGAGAACGCTTTTGTTACATTAATCTATGAAAATAAATCTTAATGATAAAGAAAAGTAAGTGATAAAACAGGATTTTAAGAAAGGAAAAATAGGGATTTCCCATCATGTCTCAGCTGAAATGAATCTGACTAGTATCTATGAGGATACGGTTTTGATCCCTGGCCTCGCTTAGTAGGTTAAACCTCATTATTTTATGAAAAAAAATGTCATTGTATATATATATCCTATCTATTTATTCATGAACCCTAATAAAATGTTTGAAAATGTATCTCCAAATATCAAAATATATTTGAAAAGATGTGTAAAAATAAAAATGACTTGCCAATAGTGAGTAGAGATGGTGGATTTCTCTCTGAAGAAAACAGATATTTGATCACAATCAAATGAATGTTTTAAAAGTAGAGCAATTTCAGTATTGTATATTTACATATATTATTTTTTATTTCACAAGGATGATGTTTGGTCAGGTTCACTTCAAGACTGACATAAGCTTGCACAGTACTGCTAAGAGAAAACATTGTTAAAAACATACAAAAAAACACACACTAGAATGAAAGTATAGCCACTATGGAAGTTTCCTGAGTTTTGCTTTATAATTTATTGAATTCTTGAGAGCTATCACCCACCTATGAATTAATAAAAGCTGTTACTCCGGAGTTCAGTTCTTTATTTCATTACACTGATGGTTTAAACATCTGAAAATTGGTATTAATAATTTCATTAAAGTTTCATTGAATTGCTGTGAGTTAAATGAGATAATGCTAGTAAAGTACTTAGAATTATCTCCAAACATGAAAAGCGTACAATAAATTTTACCTTTCGCATTTCCAGCTTGTAATCTAACTCTTATAGAACAAAATACAAGTATCTCTCATTTTATGAAGGCATTGATAGATAAATTGAAAAATATATTGTATATCTACTTTTATGCACAGTTTGGTTTCATTGGAATAACAATAAAGTCATTCGAAAATCATTTATATATTAATGTCATATGTTAGAGTAAAGCATATGAATAGTTGGCTTAATTTAGCATCTCATTCCAACATACCTTGAAAAGAAACAATCTTTAGACTATAGGATATAAGATTATGGATAGATGAATAAATCTGAATATTTGGTGTGGAGGATAGGTTGGACTCCTTTTTTCTTGACATACTGTCTACCACTGCTTGCTCTATGGGAGACAGCTCTTTCATTTACTGGGAAGGTCTAATCTAAAAATATTAAAAAAAAAAAAAAAACCCTATATGTTCCTGGAGAAACTAGCATCTGAGCACTATAATAATGAAGGTAATCCCACTCTTCAGAAAATCAAATGCTGCATTTTTCATTTCAAGCTGTTTACAGATATAGCTGAGATTAAGTTTTTGCCTCAAAAGAAAATGCTTCATCCGACCCAACTAATTATTTGTTATCCACTGTGGGTGGTATGCAGTGTGCATTAGAATATATGTCTTGTCTACTCAGACACATTTTTCTTTCAATTATAATATTACCTGTATTCTAGTAAACTCAGTTTTCAATTAGGTAATGCCCTGTTATTTATTTATGTGCACATTTTTCTTGGTATTTGCTCATTTGATTTGTTTTTTGATTTATTTGTCTTTTTAGGGCTGCACCCATGGCATATGGAGGTTCCAAGCTAGGAGTCAGACTGGAGCTGTAGCCACGGGCCTACACCACAGCTACAGCAACACCAGATCCAAGATGCGTCTGGGAGCTACACCACAGCTCATGGCAATGCCAGATCCTTAACCCACTGAGTGAAGCCAGGTATCAAACCTGCATCCTCATGGATACTAGTCAGATTTGTTTCCACTGAACCATGTTGGGAACTCCTTTTTTTAATAGATAGGGAATGATGGCATTTATCACTTTGAGTCTCTAGAGACTTTTTAAAAAATTACAGTATTTCAGACAAAGAATGGATTTAATGCATAATTTTTTTTTTTTTTTTTGGCTTTGGTCATTTTAGGGCCGCACCTGCGGCATGTGGAGGTTCCCAGGCTAGGGGTCTTATTGGAGCTGTAGCCACTGGCCTATGCCGCGGCCACAGCAACGCAGGATCCGAGCCGCATCTGCAACCTACACCACAGCTCACGGCAACACCGGATCGTTAACCCACTGAGCAAGGCCAGGGACCGAACCCGCAACCTCATGGTTCCTAGTCGGATTCGTTAACCACTGCGCCACGACGGGAACTCCCCTAATGCATAATTGAATCCAACATTTTTATAGTATAGATGAGAAAACTTTGATGTAGAGAGGTTACATGAATTGTCACAGGTCACAAAGTAATTCCTGACTAAATCTGAACCGGTTACTATTTTCTGACCTATATCATAAGTACACATTCTTAAATATATTGCTTAAATATATTTTTTAAACTGCTTTCCTCTTTATCATCAGTACTACTGCCACATATCAAACCACAAGGTTCTCAATAAAGGTTTAATCAATTTCAACTCAAGAGGTCTTCCCACCTTCATTTGTACTATCTCAGGGCTACAGAATATATCTGGGATATAATCCTTTTTTCTCCTTATTTCTCCAAATTATAGTCTTAGGTTAGGCAAAAACTTTTATTAAATAGGATCAAACAATACATGAAAGTTGATATGTCTAGTTACATATTATTTTTAAATCCACTAGGGAAATATCTATCATAACAAAAGCAAAAGATGAATCACATAATGGGAGAAAATGAGTGCAGTGCATGTAGTACACGATATCCTTCCTTTACAAAAACAATTCAGTGAAAGAAACAAGAGGTGCTAGGAAAAATGAGAAAAATATGTTAAACAGATATCAAAGTGATGAGGATGTGAATGAAAGTCAGTTCTTATATTTCTTCTGATCACGTAATCTTTATCTGATTGGGTTTGGTTAGTGTTTATTAAACCCAATTTACATTTCAGTAAAATGAGTGTCAGAGAGGTTAAGCAATTTGTTCAAAGTCAGGATGCTCCAGTTAGTTCATATGTCCATTACTTCACCATCCTCCAGGTCAGGCCTAGGTTCTGAAACCTCTTTAGAAGTGGTCAGAGAGCCTTAGATATTAAAGAAATATTGGTGTTTTTTCCCTTGACACTTATCCGTGAAATTCATTGCCCCAAAGTACTTCACTGGAGAGGGTGAAATTGGGTAGAGGAAGTACATCTGGAAACTTTTAGGTCTGTTTTCCCTAGCCTCTTGTTTCCAAATATAAGACATAAAATTTTGCCCCTCATTTTAACCAGAAGCCACAGAAAGACTGATGATAGATATAGAGAGATCTTTTAGTATGTAATATTTTATGCGTTTTATGAGGAAATTCTCGTGGCTGGGAAAATATTGAATTGTTTCATTATATGTTCTGATTATTTTGATGTCAAAATATCTCTTCAAATTTTGAGAAACTAGTTCCTATGCTTGGGAGTTTCTAGGAGTCAGGAATTTAATGACATATTGAAGATGGTCATTATTGAATCATTTTATACTGTATGTTTTTTCACAACAGCTTAGGTTAGTGTTTCCAGATGACAACCACCCCCACCTCCCTTAAAAAAAAACCCATAAAGAAGCAGGTACATAAAAATTTGTCAAGAATATTATTTGTTATGGTGTTATACTCAGTCTTACAAATGTTAACAGATGATATTGAACTTAATTTATATTATTTTTAAAAATTCTTTTGGAAATGACTTCCATCTAGATCATTAATCAGTACAACCAAATGATTTCACCTCATTTGCTATTAAATTTCATTCTTTTTCATAGGGGACCCCCCAAAAATTGTAACATCTATTTTAGCTCAGAATCTGACAATAAATATAGTTCTATGCTCTGATTATAGAGGATGCATTCAGTGTTGATCACCCATATTCTTAATGCACTCAAAATTAATTTGAATTATATGAAGATAAAACAATTTAAGTGAGAAAAAATAAGAATGAAGCTCTGAGGACAAATGGAAACTTTTTTGATTTTTATAACAATAATTATTTTGAGTAAACAAAATAAACAATAAAATATATCTGACTTTGATGGGTAGAGAGATATAACCCATGATTTTTTAATTTTTTTTTTGGCTTTCGTCTTTTGTCTTTTAGGGCTGCTCCTATGGCATATGAAGGTTCCCAGGCTAGGGGCTGAATCGGAGCTACAGCCTCTGGCCTATGCCACAGCCACAGCAATGCCAGATCCGAGCCATGTCTGTGACCTACACCACAGCTCACGGCAATGCCAGATCCTTAACCCACTGACCGAGGTCAGGGATGGAACCTGAAACCTCATGGTTCCTAGTCAGGTTTGTTTCCACTGTGCCACAATGGAAACTCCTAACTCATGACATTTTTAATATATCATTTTAGCATTCTGTTCTTTGATTCTTCAAAAAATCATTTCTTATTTTAATGAATTTCTAAAAGAATGTATAAGATACTTTGATATATGTATTTTTTTAAAAAAAAAGGAACACAAAAAATCTCAAGACTTTATATTTCCTCTAAAATTACACATACTACCTTAGGAAGTTAATTATAAGCAATCCTAATTTTGTAATACACAATAAATTTAAAATCTTTAGAAACTTTTTAAAATTAAGTAGCTTTAGGTAAGGCTTAAAGTTATGTCAGTTTTCAAAAGTTCTTAGCTATTAACATATAATATCTATTAGAGACCTGTAATTTATTCTAAAATTCCAACTAATAATCTAAAAGGAATATAAAAATCATAATGTGATTTACTTCCTATACATAAGACATATTAAAATTTAAACACATAATGAAGTAGCAATTTCATTTTATCAAATAAAATGCACATGCAATTTCATTACTAGACAGATCAGCCACTATCTTAGTATTACTGCTGGCTCAGGCACACAGAGATAGACTAATTTTTTTCTTTATATTCTGATTGACTTCTTCCCACCTCCTGTACACCTGGAGTATTATAATATTTTAGGTGCAAAATTACTTTATATTCCCTCTTCTTTAACTTCTTCCCAATCAAAGCAAATATAATAGAAAGAAAGTAACCATCTCCCATGGTAACATCCCTCCCACAGTTTAGCTCACTGTGGTGTCATGCCTTTCAATAATCTCAAAGCAAGATTTCTTTACAAATGGGTCCTGTAGATTCTTTACACCATGAAAATCATTAGCAAGGATAATTAACTGGGACTGTGGTGATGAATAGAGCTGCATTACTGATCACTGTAATAAAGAACAGAAGCTACTAATTACAGATATAGAGCCTTGAAGCTACTGAGAAATGTAATTTAACATTGCTGTCCAGATTCCACAAAGACTAATATAAGTGCACAGTTAAAACAATAAGGTCTTTCCACAAAAATGCTTTGGGTATCACTCCAGGGGTAAGGAAATGTGCCCATCTGCATGAAGTGGCTTGTGATCTAGTAAGTACAATGCTTTAGGAAAAACATTTTAAAAATTAAATCTACCTAGGAATTCCCTTGTGGCACAGCAGTTTAAAGATCCTGCATTGTCACTGCAGTGTCCTGGGTCGCTGCTGTGGTATGGATTCAGTCCCTGGCCTGGGAACTTCCACATTCTGCAGCTGTAGCAAAAAAAATAAAATAAAATAAAACAAAACAAAACAAACAAACCTATGTAAATATTTTGTGTGGTACCCTCATCACAACCCTGGCCTTCTATCACATACTTTATTAATTTCTTTTAATTTTCAACATTTTATAAAAACTTTCACCTTTATCTGAGGATATAAATAGCATAAATATAATAAACCTTTATATCCACAGATTTACTTAGAGTAGTCTGTTCCTTAGATACGAAGAGGGCACTTTTAAACTACAGAGAAATTTGCAAGTTGTAGAGCAAGGTTTCCCCAAATTACTGTATGATAAGAATTATGTGAGGCTCCTGATAAAATCCATATTCCTAGAAAGTACCCTGGAAAGTACTGATAAGAATATGATCTTGAAGGGGAGGGCCTAATACAATGATTTCTGTGGGAGCTCTGGATGATTTTTATCATCAGGCAACTAGGTGCAAGAGAATGAAATTGGGTTTTGGACTTTAAAAGCGCTTCTTTGAATCCTGAATCCACCAGTTCATAGCTGTGTATCTTAGAGCCATTTCTTTCACTGAGTCTCAGATTCTTTATTTTCAAAGTAGGAAAACTTTATATAGCTTGCCTTTTAAAGTATTTGTACATAGTACATATGCAGGAAAGAGCAGTTCCCTCCCACTTTATTTTTACCTTTAAATGTTCTTTTTATGAAATAAATGCATTCAGTCTCACTAAGAGTAAAGAGCTATGAGAACAACATCTACTTCTTAACTTTAAGCACCTCACAGTTTATATGTGTGTTTCAGGTCTATGTTAAAGAAGTGGGAGCAAACTCAGGAAGACTGACTTCTATTGGTCCACCTGGCTATTGTGTCTGACAGCACCAAATGAACTTAGCTGTTTAGACCAGTATTCTTCTCCTGTCATACTTAGAATCTGGTAGCTACTACATCTTCCAGTTTTAAGCCAGGAGCATTTCAACATTAGGCAGGGTGTTCCATTCATTTATATAGTATGATTTGTGATAAAATTCTACTAGTAGCCAAAAAAAAGTTTTCAGAAAATATCAGATATCATATATACATTACAATATTTCATCATTATAAAGTTGTTATACATATATAATCAACTATCCAAGTATTTAGAAACAACTCATTATTATTACTTTCATCAAACACAAGAAAATGTTTTGGAGTCAGACTCAAAGAGATAATAATATTTAAAAAATACTTTATCAGTAAATTATTTTGTATAATTATATTCCATTTATTTATTTATTTATTTATTTATTTACTTATTTAATTATTCATTTGCCTTTTAGGGCCCCACTTGCAGCATATGGAAGTTCCAAGGTTAGGGGTAGAATCAGAGCTGCAAATGCAGGCCCATGCCACAACCACAGCAACAGTGGATCTGAGCTGCATCTGTGGCCTACACTGCAGCTTCAAGCAATACCAGATCATCAACCCACTGAGCCAGGCCAGATTTTGAATGCACATCCTGACAGACCTCATAGATACTAGTCAGGCTTGTTCCTGCAAGCCACACTGAGAACTCTATGTATAAATATATTCTTGATTCTAATGAAACTGTGGTTAATATGGTAGCCTCTCGAAATTGTGTTAATAAGAAGACTTGCCCGAAGGAGGTTTACTCTTTAAAAAGGAAAATGTGCTTTTATTCCCCAAAAGTACAGTCTTCATTCTTGGCTGATAATTATATATCTGCTTACCTAAAAAATATTTCCTAATGATGCACTTATAGGCCAAATGGGAAATACAAAAATTATTTCAATATAGAAGAGGTCATAAGGATCTTTAGTTATCCAGGTTAAGCATACACATTTTTACAAAATGGCTCAGAGATTTACAAAAATGGTAAAACTATGTGAATTCAGAGTAGGGTACATCACATATAACCTGGATAACCAGCTAGACACACCATAGTCCTTCACAATTTATTTAGTGACATAGGTCAATTCATAGCTAACCGTGGTAATGGTTGATAATTGGGTAAGAGCCAGGAATACCAAAAAAGTGTTTCCTACCCTTTGATTTTAATTTATGTAATTTCCTGATGTTATGTACCCAGTGATCAAAGTATGCCATTTCTAAAATACAGTTAAACGAAAAATTAAAAATAATATTTTCATTCTTTAGCTCTTTTTCTTTTAATATTTCATAATTTCAACACTAAATCATTCTTGTTTATTGCTGTTTTGACAATAGCAATTTCATCCATGCATGGAGTTCCTTTTCACTATTTATCCACCGCTTACCAAACAGTTTAAATTCTCATGCAAAAAGTTCTTTTGACCATAGACTTTATAATCAGTATTATTTTATTTATTTATTTATTTACCTATCTATTTATCTTTTTGTCCTTTTATGGCTACACCTACAGCATATGGAGGTTCCCAGGCTAGGGGTCTAATTGGAGCTGTAGCCACTGGACTGCACCAGAGCCACAGCAACACCAGATCCGAGCCCCGTCTACGACCTGCACCACAGCTCACTGCATCGTGGGATCCTTAACCCACTGAGAGAGGCCAGGATTGAACCCACAACCTCATGGTCCCTAGTCGGATTTGTTTCTACTGTACCACAATGGTAACTCCTAATCTATATTATTGTAATCCCACTCCTTGTAAAGACGTAAAAACTCAATGGCAAATATTCTGTTAATACCTTCTTTAGGTAAGGCTAAGCCTTTGCAATAAATTAATGAACAACAATAGCAACAACAAAATAGTCCTGGAACTTATCTCAATGGAGAGATATAACATACCACATTACTTAGAAAGTAATGTGTGATAAAAATTATAGAGCTGCATAAAGGAGATGATGGCTGAGGGAGTGCAGAGTGTTAATTAAATAACCAAGATGGCTTCATTGGATGATTATATTTGAGGAAAATGTGGACTAGGTGAGGGGACAATCCAAGGAGACAAAGACTGAGGCAAGGACCCAAAGGTGAGTTCATGGACAATGTATGTTTAAATGTGATATTTAATATCAAATAAATTATAATAAAGACAAAACCTCTAACTCATGATGCATGAATGGCATGACTACTGGGGTTATGCATTAAATTTAATTTATTAATTCAGAGCTTTAGGCTTCATAGATGTTCACATCTCTTTTGCATTGTTTATTAATCCTTTTCTACTCAGGAGAGGAATCCACAATTTTCAGCCATAGAACAGATATTCCTTTGTGTACTAATTTTTTTTTTTTTTTTGCCGTTTTACTTTTTCTAGGGCTGCACTCACAGCATATGAGGTTCCCAGGCTAGGGGTCTAATTGGAGCTGTAGCCACTGGCCTATGCCACAGCCACAGCAATGTGGGATCCAAGCAGCGTCTGCAACCTACACTACAGCTCATGGCAACGCCAGATCCTTAACCCACTGAGCGAGGCCAGGGATCGAACCCACAACCTCATGGTTCCCAGTCGGATTCCTTAACCACTGAGCCACAACAGGAACTACCTGTGTACCTTTTTTGAAAATGGGAGGCAGAGAAAAATGATAGGGTTGTCTAGGCATACTCTAGTAACAACAAAAGTAACATGATTGGAAAACAGTGTAACCAGTTCCAACTTAGCAGTAATGACATCTCTTATCCAGAGCTACTGATATTCTCTATATTACTATTTTTCATGTAAACCCTAGAAATATAAATAAACTGAAAATCTGCAAATTTTATAATTATTTTGCCTCCCTCCCAGGTTCAATGACTAGTACAGGTTCATTTAAAAAAAAAGATGAAAAGAGTAGAAAGATTAATAAAGGATTGAAGGTTGTAAATTATAGCAAATATAAATATGTGTGGTAAAATAATTGAAATTGACATAAAGCAAAGCTTTGTGTTTCCAAGAAGTCTTTAAGTAGAAAGTTTTAGGTCCTATGATTCTCACAATAGAATAATAAGAATAAATAAGATGCTCTCAGCTCCAGTTCTTTTCTGAAAGTACTGCTTTACACATTTTACTATTCTCCCACAGATAATTTCTATCTATTAAAACAGACAATATTACAGAGGTATGATACTATTGGTTTGCTCTTCAAAGGTAAGAGAAGTATTTTTAAAGGTGCAAATATGATAAATCAATGCCTGGCATATAGTAAATCTTCAATTAACTTATTATGAATGCCTTAATTTTCTTTACTTGTTCTCATTTTACATTTGCAACTAGTCACACGATTATTTGGAGATTTCTGTGTGTCTATCCCTGGTGCATTAAATAATGGGTTGAACTAACATTTGATAGAAATGTGTTCCATAAGTGGTTCTGTGTTAACTTCAACAGTGTACTTCTTCTTCCCCTATACACAGAGATGCCACGCCTCTCAGAGGCTCATTTATGACCATATTCAATTAGTTTGTTTATCTTGATTAAATTTTAATTTATTACAGTTATTATTTTAAACCTCACATTTTAAGTACACAGCAAGAAATTTAGAGTACTTGTAGGAACACTGAAAACCAGAGCTTCAGAAGAATGTGAAACCACTAAGATAAAGATACCCATTAAGGAGTAAGGAGACTAAGAAAGCTTAGAGCTAAAGAGTCTAGTCAAAGTTTTAATAGGTTACCATCACCATCCCAACCTCCCCCACAAAGCAGTCCTTCACCATGACTGTAATAGCAAAAAACATTTAAACCCATCTTATTTCAAGCTGTCATTAACTGTAGAGAAAACATCTGAGTTTGTCATATGCAAAAAAAGCAAAAAAATATTTTTAAATGCCCTTCTTTATTCACTAATGCATTATGTGTTCAATATTTTAAATGCCTATAATACAAAAAAATATTTTAGAAAAGAAAGGAAATCATGATAAAGAAATAATGTATTTGGGGTTAAGATTAGCAATCAGAAATGCCCTCTGTAACATCCTGAGTAGGGGCAAAGATATACCAAAATGTTGACTCTAAACTTCAGGTGGTCAAAGCAATCAGCATGAAATTCAGAGACATGGTTTCTATAAGATTAGGGAGGCTGGTACTGAGGGGAGCCAGTGTTCTACTGATACAGAAGCCTGAAAGAAATGTCTCCTTTGAGATATTATAAAGAGGGAGCCGTTCCATGCATTGACTGATGTCCTCGATAACAATGACACAAAAGGAAAGCTAACAAGTTTCTTATGACTGTTTCTTTTAACATCCAGAACAAAAGCTGGTGGTATATGCCCAAGTGCAATTCAGTAAAAGCAGTTCTATCAGGGACTAAGACATTGCTCTACAACTAGCAGATTCCTTGGTGGTATCAAACCTAGGTTCAGTCTGTTGGGATCTAAGAGAAAATAACCTTTTTAGAGGTACATAGTGCATTCATCATGATGGAAAGGATGTCTTTATTTCCCTCATTTCAAAATTACAGGATTAAAAATTTTAAAAAAGGTAGTTCCCCAAATTAAGCTCCAATAGAAGTAATACTATCATTCTGTAACGTATGTAATGATCAGTGTTCCACAAAGGGAATCACCATGGGAAACTGCTGTTTTGGTTTTTTCTCCCTGAAGCCAAATCAGTAGTATCATTTTTATCTGGCCATATTCTCTATCAATGTTCACTGTGAAAATTTTAAATGCCACGTTTGGAAAAAAAATAGCTCTCATTTTCACTCCTTTTCACTTAGAGTCAGTCAGCATGTAAAACTGGCAATGCTTTTAATTAAATGGAAAAACTTTTATACAAACTATGTAGGTGCTCTTTTTTTCTGGGAATAAATTAAAAGTAATGTGGAGGAAGTATTATAAATAATGCATTGCCACAGTAAGGCATTAAAAACAGAACAGGTGGAAATCATCATAATTCTCTACCAATTTAAACTTCCTACATTTAAGACATGGCACATTAATGAATACCTTGAGGGCAGCAATGAAGTTAAATAATATACTAAAAGATAAAAAGATCTGATTAAGATGGTGGTATAGAAGGACTGGCGCTCAACTTCTCTCATAAAAACAACAAAATTTTAACCAAATGCTGAGCAACCTTCAACCAAATGGACTGGAAACTTTCAAAAAGATATCCTACTCCAGAAGACAAAGAGGAGGCCATCTCAAGTGGTAGGAGAGGTGATTACGTGATATAAGCTACCCCATACTCCTGTATGGGAAGGGCCACAGACTGGAAAGTAACTGTATCACAGAGACTCACCTACAGGAGTGAGATTTCCGAGCCCCACATCAAATACCCACATCTGGGGATCAGGCATAGGAAGAAAGAGCCCCTGGAGCATCTGGCATTGAAGGTCAGTGGGGCTTGTGCACAGGAGCTCCACGGCACTGGGGGAAATGGAGACCCCATTCTTGAAAGGCGCACACAGACTTTTATGTGCACTGGGTCCCAGGGCAAAGCAAAGACTCCATTGGAATCTGGGTCAGACCTGACTACAGTTCTTGAAGGCTCTCCTGGGAAAATGGGTTGTGACTGTGACTCATTGTGGGGGAAGGGCATTGGAGGCAAAGCTCTTGGGAATCCACAACAGTGTGCTTTTCTCTGGAGGTGGCCATGTTGGGAAAATCTGGCCCCATCCATCAGCACTGAGAAGTCCCAGGCAAAACAATAATTGAGGTGGGATTACAGCCCCATCCATCAGTAAACAGGATGCCTAAAGACCCCTCACACATACACCTGCCTCTAATCTCACCTAGAGACAAAGCCCCACCCACCAGAGGAATAAGAATCAACCCCACCTACCACTGGGCAAGCATCCATCCCTCCTATCAGGAAGCCTACAGCAAGCTCCTGTATCAACTTCAGCCACGAGGGGGGCAGGCACCAGAAGTAAGAGAGGTTACAACTCTATTGTCTGCAAAAAGGACTCCACACCAAAAACCTATAAAAATGAAAAGACAGAGAACTATAACTCAGATAAGGAAGAAAGAAAAAAAAACAGAAAAATAGCTAAGTGAGCAGAAGATTATCAGCCTCCAGGAAAAGACTTTAGACTATTGATAGTGAAGATGATACAAGACAATTGGAAATAAACTGGAGGTGAAGACTGATAATTTACAGGAAACACTGAGCAAAGAAATACAAGATTTAAAGCTTAAGCAAGCAGATATGCAAAACAAAATAACTGAAATAAAAAATTCATTAGATACAACCAACAGCAGAATACAGGAGGCAGAATAACGAATAAGCGAGGTGTAGGACAGACTAGTGGAAATGACTGATGCAGAACAGAAAAGAGAAAAACGACTGAAAAGAAATGAAGAGTGTCTCAGAGAACTCTGGGACAATATTAAATGCACCAACATCTATATTATAGAGATACCAGAAGGAGAAGAGAGAGAGAAAGGGACAGAAAAAATATTCAAAGAGATAATAGCCATAAACTTCCCTAACATGGGAAAGGAACAACTCAAATCCAGGAAGGGCAAAGGGTACCATAAAAAATAAACCCAAGGAGTAACACCCCAAGACACATATTAATCAAACAGATCAAAATTGAAGACAAACAAAATATTGAAAGCAGCTATAGAAAAGAAATAAATAACATACAAGAGAACCCCAATAAGGTTATCAGCAGATTTTTCAGCTGAAACTCTGCAGGCCAGAAGGTAGTGGCAAGATATACTTAATGTGATGAAAGGAAAAAAAACCTCCAACCAAGATTACTTTACCCAGCAAGGCTCTCATTCAGATTTGAAGGGGAAATCAAAAGTTTTACAGATAACCAAAAGCTAAGAGAATTCAGCAACACCAAACCAGCTTTACAACAAATACTAAAGAAACTTCTCTAGGCAGAAAAGAAAAGGTCACTACCAGAAACAAAAATAGCACAAATGACAAGGCTAACCAGTAAAGACATATATACAGTAAAGATATGAAATTATTCATGCACAATTATGCTACCAAAATCAGAAATCGTTAGAAGAGGAGGGTACAAATGTGGGACACTGGAGATGCACTTTCAATTAAGAGATCAACAACTTAATCTCATTTATATATAGACTCCTATATCAAAACTTCAGGGCAACTGCAAGCCAAATATCTACAACTGATACACAAACAAATAAGAAAAATCAACTCAAATACAACAATAAAGACAGTCATCAAACCACAAGAGGAGATAACAAGAGAATAAGGGAAGAAAAAAGCAAAAAAACAAATCCAGAACTGTTAATAAAATGGCGACAAGAACATACATATCAATATTTACCTTAAATGTTAATGGACTAAATGCCCCAAACAAGAGACATAGACTGATGAATGGATAAAAAAAATAAGACCCAAATACATTCTCTCTTCAAGAGACCCACTTCATTCCTAGGGGCACATACAAATTGAAAGTGAGAAGATGGAAGAAAATATTCCATGCAAATGGAAATTAAAAGAAAGCTGGAGTAGCAATACTCATATCAGACAAAATAGACCTTAAAATGAAGAATATTTTAAGAAACAAGTAAGGACACTACATAATGATCAAAGGATCAATCTAAGAAGAAGATATAACAGTTTTAAATATCTACACACCCAACATAAAATCACCACAATATATAAGGCAACTGCTGACAACCTTAAAAGGTGAAATCAACGATAACACAATAATAGTGGGGGACTTTAACACCCCACTTGCAGAAATGGACAGATCATCCAGACAGAAAAATCAATAAGGAAACACAGGCCCTGAATGAAGCATTAGACCAGATGGACTTAATAGATATTTATAGGACATTCCATCCAAAAGCAACAGAATACACATTCTTCTCAATTGTACATGGAACATTCTCAAAGACTGATCACATCCTGGGCTACAAATCAAACCTCAGTAACTTTAAGAAAACTGAAGTCATATCAATCATCTTTTCTGACCACAACACTAGACACCTGGAAATCAACAAGAAAAAAACTGCATAAAACACAAACACATGGAAACTAAACAACATGATACTAAACAACCAATGGATCACTGAAGAAAGCAAAGAGTAAATTCAAAAACACCTAGAAGCAAATTACAACAAAGATACGACACTCCAAAACATGGCATGTAGTAAAAGCAGTTATAAGAGGAAAGTTTATGGCAATACAAGCCTACCTCAGGAAACAAGAAAAAGCTCAAATAAAAAAAACTAATTTTACATCTAAAGAAGCTAGAGAGAGAAAAGACAAGACCTAAAGTTAACAGAAAAAAAGAAATCATAAATCAGAGCAGAAACCAATGAAATAGAAATTAAGAAATAGAAAGATCAGAGCAGAAATCAATGAAATAGAAATAGAAAAGAACAATGGAACGAAAAGCTGGTTCCTTGAAAATATCAACAAAACTGATAAACACTTAGATTTATCAAGAAAAAAGAGAGAGGACTCAAATCAATAAAATTAGAAATGAAAAAGGAGAAGTAACAATGGACATCGCAGAAATACAAAGGATCATAATCCTAGATGCAACTCTATGTCAATAAAATGGAAAAACCTAGAAGAAATGGACAAATTCTTAGAAAAGTACAATCTTCCAAGACTAAACCAAGATGAAATAGAAAAGATGAATGGACCGATCACAAGTACTAAAACTGAAACTGTGATTAAAAAACTTCCAACAAACAAAAGTCCAGGGCCAGATGGCTTCACAGGTGAATTCTATCAAACATTTAGAGAAGAGCTAACCCCTATCCTTCTGAAAATAGTCCAAAAAATTGCAGAGTAAGGAAAACTTGAAAACTCATTCTATGAGGCCTCCATCACCCTAGTACCAAATCCAGACAAGGTACCACAAAAAAAGAAAATTGCAGGCCAATTTCACTGATGAACATAGATGCAAAAATCCTCAACAAAATACTAGCAAATCAAATCCAGAAATACATTAAAAGGATCGTACATCATGATCAAGTAGGATTTATCCCTGGGATGCAAGGATTCTTCAATATCC
>PVHT020000143.1:5255783-5288224 GCA_004024745.2 Catagonus wagneri
TGAGGCCTCCATCACCCTAGTACCAAATCCAGACAAGGTACCACAAAAAAAGAAAATTGCAGGCCAATTTCACTGATGAACATAGATGCAAAAATCCTCAACAAAATACTAGCAAATCAAATCCAGAAATACATTAAAAGGATCGTACATCATGATCAAGTAGGATTTATCCCTGGGATGCAAGGATTCTTCAATATCCTCAAATCAACCACTATGATACACCACGTTAACAAAATGAAGAATAAAAACCATATGATCCTCTCCATAGATGCAGAAAAAGCCTTTGACAATTTACAACAGCCATTTCTGATAAAAACCTTTCAGAATGTGGGTATAAAGGGAAACTACCTCCACATAATAAAGGCCATCTATGACAAACCCAGAGCTAACATCATTCTCAATGGTGAAAAGCTGAAAGAATTCCTGGTGAGATCAGGAACAAGACAAGGATGCCTGCTCTTGCCACTACTATTCAACATAGTTTGAGAAATCCTAGCCACAGCAATCAAAGAAGTAAAAGAAATAAAAGCAATCAAAATTGGAAAGAAAAAAGTAAATCTATCACTATTTGCAGATGACATAATACTATACCTAGAGAATCCTAAAGACTCGACCAGAAAACTGTTAGAGCTCATCAAGGAATTTGGCAAAGTCACAGGATACAAAATTAATACACAGAAATCAACTACATTTCTATATACCAACAATGAAAGATCATAAAGAGAATTTAGGGAAGCAATCCCATTTACTATCACATCAAAAAGAATCAAATACTTGGGAATAAACCTGCCTAAAGAGACAAAAGACCTGTACTCTGAAAATTATAAGGCGCTGATGAAAGAAATCAAGGATGACATGAACAGGTGGAAAGACATACTATGCTCTTGGATCGGAAGAGTCAATATTATCAAAATGACTATACTACCCAAGGCAATCTACACATTCAATACAATCCCTATCAAATCACCAAGGACATTTTTCAAAGAACTAGAACAAAATAGTTTAAAGTTCCTCTGGAAACACAAAAACCCCGAATAGCAAAAGACATCCTGAAAAAGAAAAATAGAGCTGGAGGAATCAGGCTCCCTGACTTCAGACTCTACTACAAAGCTACAGTCATCAAAACCGTATGGTACTGGCACAAAGACAGAAATATAGATCAGTGGAACAGGATAGAAAGCCTAGAATTAAATCCACACATAAATAGTCAACTAATCTATGACAAAGGAGCCAAGAATATTCATTGGAAAAAAGACAGCCTCTTCAATAAGTGGTGCTGGGAAAACTGGACAGCTACGGGTAAAAAAATGAAACTAGAACACTTCCTAACACCATGCACAAAAATAAACTCAAAATGGATTAAAGATCTAGATATAAGACCAGAAACTATAAAACTCTTAGAGGAAAACATAGGCCACACGCTCTCTGACATAAGTGATAGCAACATCTTCTCAGATCCATGTGTCAGAGTAAGGACAATAAAAAGAGAAATAAACAAATGGGACTTCATTAAACTTCAAAGTTTCTGCACAGCAAAGGAAACCCAAAACAAAACGAAAAGATAACCCACAGAATGGGAGAAAATATTTGCAAATGATTCAACTGACAAGGGATTCATCTCCAAAATTTACGAACAACACCAAAGAAACAAACAACTCCATCTAAAAATGGGCAGAGGATCTAGGCAGACACTTCTCCATGAAGACATGCAGGTGGCAAATAAACACATGAAAAGATGTTCAACATCACTCCTCATTAGAGAAATGCAAATCAAAACCACTATGAGCTACCAACTTACACCAGCCAGAATGGCCATCATCAAAAAGTCTACAAACAATAAGTGCTGGAGGGGTGTGGAGAAAAATGATCCCTAGTACACTGTTGGTGGGAATGCAAATTGGTGCAGCCACTGTGGAAAACAGTATGGAGATTCCTCAGAAAACTCAAAATAGAATTAACATTTGATCCAGCAATCCCACTCCTGGGCATCTATCCAGCAGAAACCATGACTCGAAAAGACACATGTACTCCAGTGTTCATTGCAGCACTCTATGCAATAGCCAGGTCATGGAAACAACCTAAATGCCCATCGACAGAGGAGTGGATAGGGAAGATATGATAAATACACACAATGGAGTATTACTCAGCCATTAAAAGGAATGAATTACCAACATTTATAGCAACATGGATGGACCTATAAATTATCATGCGAAGTGAAACCAGTCAGACAATTAGACAGCAACACCCAATGCTACCGCTTACATGTGGAAACTAAAAGGACACAATGAACTTCTTTGCAGAACAGACAATGACTCACAGACTTTGGAAAACCTTGTTTTATCAAATAAGACAATCTGGGGGGTGGGGTGAGGCACTGTGGGTTTGGGATACAAAATCTATAAAATTGACTTGTGATGATTTATGTACACCTATAATTGAAATAAAATCCATTAAGAAAAAAAAAAAAACCTACCTAAAGAGACAAAAGTCCTGTACTCTGAAAACTCTAAGACACTGATGACAGAAATCAAAGATGACACAGACCGATCGAAAGACATATGATGCTTTGGATTGGAAGAGTCAATATTATCAAAATGACTATACTAACCAAGGCAATCTATAGATTCAGTACAATCCCTATCAAATTACCACGGACATTTTTCACAGAACTAGAACAAAATATTTTAAAGTTGGATGGAAGCACAAAAGACCCAGACTTGCCAAAGACATCCTGAAAAAGAATCAGTCTCTCTGACTTCAGACTTTACTGCAAAGCTATAGTCATCAAAAACCATATGGTACTGGCACAAAGACAGAAATATAGATCAGTTGAACAGGATGTGGAGCCCAAAATTAAACCCACGCACCTATAGTCAACTAATCTATGACAAAGGAGGCAAGAATATACAATGGAAAAAAGACAGCTCCTTCAATAATTGGTGCTGGGAAAACTGGACAGCCACATGTAAAAAAAAAGGAATTAGAACACTTCCTAACACCATGCACAAAAATAAACTCAAAATGGATTAAAGACCTAGATATAAGACCGGATACTATAAAACTCTTAAAGCAAAACATAGGCCAAATACTCTCTTACATAAACGACAGCAACATCTTCTCAGATCCACCTCCTAGAGTAATGACAATTAAAAGAAAAATAAACAAATGGGACTTAATTAAACTTCAAAGTTTCTGCACAGCAAAGGAAACCCTAAACAAAACAAAAAGACAACCCACAGAATGGGAGAAAATATTTGCAAATGAATCGACTGACAAGGGATTAATCTCCAAAATTTACAAACACCTCTTACAGTTCAATACCAAAACAAACAAACAAACAAACAAACAAACAAACTACCCCATCAAAAAATGGGCAGAAGATTTAAACAGACAATTCTCCAAAGAAGACATACAAATGGCCAAAAAACTCATGAAAAGATGTTCAACATCACTAATTATTGGAGAAATGCAAATCAAAACCACTATGAGATACCACCTTACACTGGCCAGAATAGCCATCATCAAAAATCTACAAATAATAAGTGCTGTAGAGGTTTGGAGAAAAGGGAACCCTATTACACTGTTGGTGGGAATGTAAATTGTTGCAACCACTGTGGAAAACGGTATGGAAGTTCTCCAGAAAACTAAAAATAGAATTATCATTTGACCCAGCAATCCCACTCCTGGGTATCTATCCAGAGAAAACCATGACTCAAAAAGTCACATGTACTCCAGTGTTGATTGCAGCACCATATGCAATAGCCAAGACATGGAAACAACCTAAATGTTCTTTGACAGAGGAGTGGATAAAGAAGAGGTGGTACATATACACAATGGAATATTACTCAGTCATTTAAAAGGAAGGAAATAATGGCACAGCAACATGAATGGACCTAGAAATTATCATGCTAAGTCATTATCACCAACATCAAATGCTATCACTTACATGTGGAATCTAAAAAAAGGAGAGAATGAACTTCTTTGCAAAACAGATACTGACTCACAGCCTTTGAAAAACTTATGGTTTCCAAATGAGACATGTTGGGGGGTGGGGGGATACACTGAGGGTTTGGGATGGAAATGCTATAAAATTTGGTTGTGATGACTGTTGTACACCTCTAAATGTAATAAAATTCATTGAGTTATTTAAAAACTTAAAAAATCTAATTTTTCTTTATACTAACAATTAGCCTACATATTACTAGAGACTATAAAATAGTAATAGATTGATTTTGGGTTTTGATATTTTATATGAAATATATTCCCACTGTGTGAAGGCATTTAGTTCCAATCTTTTTTTCCTAGCACCAAGGGACTGCTGCTTTGGGAAAAAATGGAAGTACAATATGAGGACCATACAACACCTAGTAGAGGTTTCCCTAACAACCAAAATCTTTCATTGATCTTGTTGTTTTTTCCACATTCTATCACTTCACTGAAAAGCAGGGTGATAGAAAGGAGTAAACTGTCAAATGTTATCTTTGAAGTAAGGAGTGACTCACTTTAATGTGTCCTGAACTTAGTTACAGATAACCTATGTCTCCATATATTAATATTATTATTATCATTTTCCTGTTACAAAATCTTCTGAGAGATGACATCTTAGGGTAGGTTTTTAATCTAAATTTATCAAATTTTCTTTTTATTGCCACCAGCAATACCTTTCACATACATTTTAGTAGATTAACATGTAAAGTTTTACAAGCTTATATATTCTTATATAAGACAGAAATTTCCCAGGATGGTATTAGTATTATATCATGACACAATTAATTATACAACATAAATATGAATAAAACTTTTACACAAGAAATAAATAGCCATGGATATAAAAATAATATTATTGGGCTTCTATAGATGTTATCTTAAATATTCTTTATACTTTCACAGATTTTTCCTGAGTACTAACACCATGTGTATTTTACATTAATATATAAACCAAGATCAATTTTTCTAAATTCTAAGAGAATCCTATAATTATATTCAAATTTTAGATTTTAATCTAGCATTAATTTTAGATTCTAAAGTCCCAAAATCTCTGAAAATCAAAATGTTTTCTAACTTATAGAAAAATCTGACATAAGTTGACTATGATGCTGAATATGCAGCCTTTATTAATCACACTTAATTTGATTATCCATATATTTCATGGCCAAAATGTACTCAACCAGATTCCTCAATGGATATAATGTACGCAATTTACTACCTCCGGAAATACAAAAAATTCTGACCTCTGTTCCAAAGGAAGTAGGTCTGGATAGATATATCACTATGGACAGAGAGATACATCAAATTGACAAGTAAAATGTAAAATAAATGGAGTAATCATTTTAACTCATTGAATAAAATAATTTATGAAACCATACTGATGTAAATAGCTCTCCTTACAATAGGAGGCTAGTTCATATCCTCATATATGGATACTTATTATAATATAGTATCATATATTATATTGTATATATAATGTATGATTATAACATGTAAATAATATACATAATAATGATAAAGGCCTGCATTATAAAATATAAATGTATATATAATTATAAAAATCAACTGTTGATAATCATGGTGACTGAAAGTTTGATGAGTATTAAGACTTTTAAACAGTTTAAAAATATATCATTACTGGAGTTCCCGGCATGGCGCAGCAGTTAACGAATCCAGCTAGGAACCATGAGGTTATGGGTTCAATCCCTGGACTTGGTCAGTGGTTTAAGGATCTGGCATTGCCATGAGCTGTGGTGTAGGTTGCAGACTCCGCTCAGATCCTGCGCTGCTGAGGCTCTGGTGTAGACTGGCAGCTACAGCTCTGATTAGACCCCTAGCCTGGGAATCTCCATATGCCGCGGGTGGGGCCCTAAAATGACAAAAGCCAAAAGAAAAAGAAAAAAAATCTCCTTACTATTTCCTAGATTGGTCACATAGTAAAATATAGGATATTTACAATGAAGAAATCATTAGATATCACCTTAACCATCTAACCAAATTTAACATCACCAGTACTGAAATAAACCAGAATCATCTTCTTGATCTCATTTATTAAGAATTAAAGAAAAAAAAATCACTCAGAGAAACTGGACACAAATGCATAGCAGTAATTTATTCATGGAAAAGATCATATTTGATAAATGTATAGTGAGGAATATTTTACAAAATAACTAATCTTTACTTCTCAGGAAAAAAACAAGTCAGGAAAGACAAAGGCTGAAGAGCTTTGCCAGTTTACAGAAGATACATGAAAAACAAATGTCATTTCAGTGTATATGATTTTGATAGAGATGATCAGCCATGGAATTTATTCTAATAAAAAAGAAAGACCCCTGAATGGTTGTAAATTTGAAGTAAATTCAATGAAATTTCAAGGGAAATTATTTAATAAAAAAAGTTAAAATGTGCTTTTCTGTGGCCACTGGTGGCTGGAAACAGTGAAAGGAAAAGAAGCAAATATGTGAACATAATGGAAGAAAATCAGAGAGAATAAAAGAAAATGAAATATCAGCAGTTATGATAAGTGAAATAAAAGTCATCTAGAGATACTGAGTGCTAGATATCCAGGAGACAACTGAGTTATTGCAGTATGGCATAAACATAATTGGCTTTAGTCAATAGAAAAAAAGGAAGTTTAAGAGAGCTACGTTTAAGATTTAAATGGCTTATTAGGAGTCAGAATGTATAAAGTATTGAAAGATAAATCAACTTGAAGTAAAAAAATGTGTGTTTTGTGAGAAACAGATACTTGAATAGTTCATTGTTTCAAAGAGTCCACACTTAGGTCTCAAATACATTTTTCTGACTAGAGATTTCAGTTGTGAAGAATTTTGCAATGTAACTGTAATGTTAGCTTTATATATAAATAAATAAAAATAAATAAAGCTTGAAGGATAAATTTTATTCTGCAACGAAATATATGTATATGGCATTAGTTAGTATTTCGTCTATATTTTTTGTCATTAATGATAATGACCATCCACCAAGCCATAATTTGAGACTAAAACTTTTGTCTCTCCCAACCTCCTCATTAAATCAATCATTTAGACATTATTTTTCTTCTTTTTATTAATTGCTACAAACTTTCCATTACCTTCAACCTGATTGAGATAGTCTTAGTTCAAAATTTATCTACTGGATTAACTCCTTATTTTCCAAATTTCTTTTCTGGATACCAGTCCCACCCAATTCCTATAATTCATCAGTTCATCATCCACATTCCAGAAAATCTTACACTTTTCTTAAAAAAATTTAATGATGCCTACAGTTTGCAGACATTTCTTTAGTGGCCTCTCATGGCATACGGGATGAGATTCAAATTTATTATAATTGCCTACAGTTTTCAGAACAAAATCAAAATGTTTTCAAAAATTAAAAAGTAGGCATGCTCTATGGCACAGAAGGTTTAACATCTGGCATTTTTTCACTGAAGTGGCTTGGGCCACTGCTGTGATGAAGTTTTGATCCCTGGCCCATGGGACATGCTCCAGGTCTGGCCAAAAAATAAAGAAATACAATTCGGACACCTGAAATTTTAGTTATCTTATAAGTCTTATATTTACATGTGATCAATGAAGAGAGTTCACTACTACACATAATAATAAAGTTATTGTTATTATTGTAGTTATTCATCTTGATTTCCATAGAGAGTGCCAGTTCTATAAAAAAATGTAATTGGATTAGAGATATTAAAATCACCAGATGGGGAAACTGTGGTGCTAGCAACGTTCTATCTTTTGATCTGAGTGCTGGCTATATAAATCAGTTCAGTTTGGAAAAAGTCATCGAGTGTAAATTATGGTTTTTAAAATTTTTGGTATGTATATAATACCAGTTAAAATGCTCACAAGTGTTTGGGGATTTAAGGAAAAAAATACATTCAAGAGAAGGAAAAAAGAAGGAGAAATATACATTAATATATGCTCATTTAATAGAAAAATCCAATGGAAGATCTAATTTTAATATGTGTGACTGTTAAATTAAGATTAATTATCTTAATAATTATGAGGTTCTTACATTAGCACTGAAATTATGTATATAATATAGAACTCTAATATAGTTATTAATTTTCTTAACTAGAGCACAAACCTTCCAAAAATTCCCTTTTCTATTTTTCTAGCTGAATTTATTTTTCTGATTTTTTTTCTTTCTTTTGCAAATCACACCCTTCAGTATAGAAACAGATATTACATTTATCCATATTTATTTAGGTCTTTCTTCAGACCTACTGCCAACCTATGTATGTCTTATTCTTAGCTCGGTGATCTGGCACTAGTTTTGCACCTCAGAATGTTTACCCTGACTAATTTAGCTACTGATCTTCTAAGGTCTGCTGTTTGGCAATAAAGTCCCAGTTGGAATTTCCAACCAAAAGCAGTTTGCATTTAGTTTCTGAATCTCTGCTTTACATGCAGTCTTCGTACCTTCCCTTCTATTGCATGACGGCAATTGCTCCTAGGGATACCTGAACCTGAAATGAACTGAAAATATTTTTCAGCTTTTCAACTTGCCAGCAGTAGAAGAAAAATGTATACCAATCCCAGCGCTCTGAACAGCTGTTGCTATAAGGTGATGTTGCTAAAGAATCCCAAAATAGAACAAGGCAATACCATCCCTGTAAGGGTTCCACTATGTTTTGAAGATATCCAGCTGGAAACTTAATAGTAATTTAAACAGAGCATACAAAAACAGCTTTCTTCTGTCTATTCACCATACTTCTACTGAATTGGATAATTTAATCAATAAGTCACATTACTGTCTGCTCTGTTGCTATGTAAAATTCTGGGAGAAGAGAAATGTGATCTTTCCTATTATTTCCATCTTCCTGCACTGCATTTCTCTAGGATTTAGATAATATATCCCCCATCCCAATCAAGTCTTTAAACACAGGGTATCTATTTTCTGCTTTTTGTGTTAGCACCCTACATCCAATAACCACTAGGAACACTCCTGGCTGTATTCTTGTTTGCAGCATTAAAAGGCATATATATGGAGAAAAATGGGGTGACTTGGTAAGAAGGTATATTAGAGTTCTCTAGAGAAAAACAACCAAAAGTGTGTGTGTGTGTGGGGGGTATGTATATACATATACACACAGGTGCCCCTTGCTTTTTGAAAGTTTTTTATGCCACTTCACTTTTATGAAAGACCTACCTTGGTACCTATTTTTCCTAACTGAAAGAAATATAAAGAGGAATTTCACTTTTAGGAAGAAAAAATGCTTCTTTGCTTTAGGCCATTTCAACTTAAAAAAGTTTTCATAGGAGCACTCTGCTTTCAGAGAGAGAATGATAGAAAGGGAGAGAGAAAAGGATATATTATAGGAATTGGCTCAGGCAATTTTTGAGGCCAAGATGCCCTGCAATCTGCTGTCTGCAAACTGGAGAACCAGGAGAGCTAGTGGTGTGATTCAGTCCAAGTCCAAAGATCTGAGAACTGGGAGGGTTGATGAATGAGGACAGGAGAGTATGTCCTGGCTCAAGCATAAAGAGAACAAATTCATTCTTCTTCTGATTTTCTGTTCTCAAGAGATTGGATGATGCCCGCTCACACTGGGAGGGCCATCTGCTTTATTCAGTGCACCAATTAAGTACTAATCTCTTTTAGAAACACCCTCACAGAAACACCTGGAAACAATGTTTCACTAGTTGTCTGCGCATCCTTTAGCCTAGTCAATTGATAGTAAAATTAACCATCACAGAAGCTCTTTAATAAAAGAGCCTACTATACAATTTAGGCTTTGGTTGAGTTGTTTGGAGGAGGTTAAGAAGCAGGACTTGACAATGGATTGTCTGCTGTGAGGAGCTAGGAGTAATTCTATAATGACATTGCAAAATAGTTTATCTATGGGGAGGATACACTAGAGTAAGACTGCTCCTCTTATTTAAGAAACAGCAGTTGCTCATATCAAACAGGGAAGGGTTATATTTGGGATACTGTGGATTGGGCAATGCTATGTTTATGCTCAGGCATGATTAAGGAATGATTCTGTCTTCGTAACAATCACAGAAAGGTCTTATCTGTTTTTGAGGTTTGCGTGCGGAATATAAAAAAGTTTATGTTCCACAGCAGACCTGAAGACCTAGCTGTGAGAGTCAGACCAGCTTGGAGCAGAACACCAAGCCCTGGCTGAGAATGTCAGGCATTGCCTTATATGTCAGGGGCTTGCTCTTTCTCACTTGTTTCTATCAAAGAATTTTAATAGAATGTTCCATAGTAAAGTATAAAGTATAAAAATAAGTCATAAGAAATTTTGCAAAACCCTCATAGAGGTATTTATTTAGGGATTCATTTGCCCTATTTATTTTTTGAAATCTAAGGCAATATTTATTCAATTTCCTTGAATCATATGATCTAAAGCATGTGTGAGGTGGTTATTGGCTACGATATTATTTCTTTTAAGGCTTTATATAATCACATTTTAGTTCATAAATACATCATACTTGGTGTGAATTTAAGAGAACAATACCTTGATCACCTCCAATGCAAGCTGAAAGGTCTCTGTTTACCCCTACCAAATCTACATTCTTAAGATTCAGTCTTGTTTTCTTTAGTGACCCAATGGTGGCAGGGACAAGATCAATATCCACAACAGAGATAACACATATAGATACAAAATAGCTCACAATTCTTCCAGTTTGAAAACACGCTTTTTAACACCATGTCTGCTAGCTATGAAAGCATCAAATACTCCTGGTACATTCCTTACAGTGATGGTCTTTTCCTCCTTGAAAAGTGGAGGACATTTATTTAGCTGCTCCACACTTATTTGGGACTAAGCCTGATCATTACTTGCATCACCTGTTTTCATTTCCTTAGCTTTACCTTTACCTCAGTTGATACCATCTCATTATTAAAGTAACCAGCATAATTAGCAGCTTTCCATATCTGCTAGATTTATTATCTTCTTCTCTGCTTATTTTATGTTTCGAGGCAAAATTCTCTGCAGTAATTCCCATGGGGAGTTGGACATGATGATCTGTTAATGCTGCTCACAAGGAATCTTCCTTCTTAAGATCTAATCCAAATTTGGTTCTAAATGCATATTTCTGACACAGTAAGAAGCCATGTTTTTGACTTCTCCACACAAGACAACTTCCACATCTTTAACACATGTTTCCTGGCATCCATTCACAATGCACTGGAAACCAGAGTCACAGAGTCTCTCTGGGGACTCCCACATCAAGTATGCAGCATCTGAAGAACTATTTGCCAGTTTATTATAAAAGACACAACTCAAGAACAAATAGAAGAGATGCAAAGGGCAAGGATGGGGAGGTGGGTGTGAGACCTCCACCCATCCCAGCACTTTCATTTATTCACCAGCCAAAAGTTCTGATTTGTTTATTCTTCATTCATAACAGAAAGTCTTGTAAAACAATGGGCTTCATTTTTAATAGTAGGGTTTTTGTTAATCAACTTCTAGAGAGGATGGTATCATTTGATGCAAAGGACAATTGTAGGCAGAAGTTTTAGTCTGCCTCTAAAAACTTGGCAAATATAAGGTTAATCTCTCCTGTCCTCTTAGTATTTGCACTTGGGAGTTTCTTATATTTAGTTTCTAAGCTTGAGGAATTCTGAATTAGAGGAATATACATGTTTAAAATATTCTTTAATAAAAATATAATTTTCAGTGCCATTACTGTATTATATTAAAAAGTATTATGTTCTATGTTTAATTCATAATATTTCTATTGTGTATAGTAATAGCCATCTTATCTTACTCTATTGAAAAAATTACTTGGTAAATTAATTTAAAAAGTAGGTTGAGGAGTTTCCATTGTGGCTCAGTGGAAACTAATCTGACTAGCATCCATGAGTATCAGGTTCGATCCCTGCCCACACTCAGTGGGTTAAGGATCCAGCATTGCCATGAGCTGTGGTGTAGGTCCTAGACACAGCTTAGATCCGTGTGGCTGTGGCTGTAGTGTAGGCTAGCAGACAGCTTCAATTCGACCCCTAGCCTGCAAACCTCCATATGCCGTGGGTGTGGCCCTAAAAAGACAAAAAGGCAAAAATAATAATAATAATAAATTAAAATAAAAAGTGGTCTGAGTAGGAACCATAAACAAACAAAAATGTACATATATCTTAAAATTTTTATTTCAAGTTAAAACTTATGCAGGCACTTTATAAGGATGAAACCTTCTTCAGAACTTACTGATCAGTGTCTACCTTTTACATAGAAGACATCCTAGGGCCCCATTCACAATTTCTAGCAATGGTTTGCTAAGGTAAAGTAAGAAATGCAGGAGTCGTGGAGTAAAATAGTCATCCTAACCACAGTTATTCAGTCAGTAGTTTTCAAAAAGGAACTGAAACCGTCAGTTAATCTCAAAGATTATTTATATAAAGGCACATTAAGAGAGCTTCTGTATATTCTATAAATGAAGATACAGTCCACTTAATTAACAAGGTATTATATATTATGTGAAAGGGCTTATAACTATTTTAAACCATTTTATAGCCTTATACCATAAATCTTAATGCCTATTAAGTAGATATGAGGGTTTGTTTGTTTGTTGCTGTTTGTTTCTTTTTACATAAATATCCTTTTATGATACTACTGCAAAGTAGTTTGGGAAGTTAAGAATAGAAAGCATAATTCTCAACAGCAGGTCTATTCAGTTGACTAAAATGTGATTATAATTAATCTTTTAAAAATATATACTGGTAGAAATCAAACTTGCAGGTGATAATGTTTCTCTGTTATATAGATGTGTAGCTATTTCCCCTATAAACAGCAATGACATATTGACATTGATCCTACTTGTTAGCCTTGCTGTCAGTCAAAACAGATCTGGCTGCTCTGTAACGGCATTTGGCAGAAGTAAATGAAGATTAGAGGATAGAGAGATCAGTTCAGGCCTCCAAGCCAGTCTGTGCAACTTTCAATTCCAACCAATCAGTGACACCTGCATGTGGTAATCATTCTCCTTGGTTACAAGTGCTGGCAGAAACTAGGGACCTGTTTTTCAAGCTAGAGCAAAATGACCTAAATATAAATGTGAAAATCCTGTTCATTGTAAAATCCTCATATTTTTTAAGAAGAAAAGGAGAAAAAAAGGGCTGTTTTTGTTATAGTTTCTATTATTTTGTAGTAAGTTCAATTAAGATTCAACAGACCAATGAAAGACAAGCTTGACAGGGGGGCTGTGATAAGCATTCAAACTGCAGTCCAGTATGCAGCATGGGGCTTTAAACTGCTGTCCTGTTGCCCACTACACCAGTCTCCTTTTCAGTTACTTGTTAGAGCTCTGTGAACCTTTCATCTTGTGAAACTTGCCAACCTCAGGAATATTTCATGAGTTACCAGCTTTGCAACTTTTGTAGAATAAATTCTAACGTCACTTCTACAGGCAGCAGGACTGTAAAGTGTTTCACCAAAGATGAAAAAAAGTATATAAAAAGGAAACCATGGGAAGAAAACTAGTAGCATTCTCCCATTGTTTTCCAGCAAACTTAGTGTTTTCTTTAACTTGAAATGAGGTTAGGCCTTGACTTAGGGGTCAGTACTACCTTCGAGGTTCATTCTCAATTGAATCACTCTCTAGAAAATCAAAGATGCTATAGGTAATATGCTTCTTTTTTTTCCTCCCCTCAGGCTTTTAACTGCCATTCTTAGGTAAAATAAGATATTACTTAACAATTTAGTTTTTTCTTTCCCCCATTTTCCAACTAATTACCTCTATTTAATCTTTTAAGACATTCTCATTTCAATATGCAATACTTACTTAATAGATGATAAAATATGCCAAGTTTTTAAATAAGCTTGTCATAACACACAAACATACTATTTTTCCAAATGTGCCCAATAGTACATTGTTATTTTTAACCAAAAATAATGCATGTGGAAATCCAGAAGGCATTATGGGCAGCTGGACACTGGATCTGGTAAATAGAACAGGCCTGATATTAGACGTTGCATTAAACTATTTTGAAAATGTTACCTGCTCAGAAAGATTAAAACTGATTTTGGAAGCAGATTTGGGGAGCATACCTATATAATTAGCCTTGCTTTAAATGAAAGAGGAAAACTAATCATTGTAGAACATCTAGTGCAGATAGTTCTATTTGTTACCTTACATCTATTCTCCTTCTAGTTGTTACTTGAGGTCTCCTTGGGAATTTGCACCTGGATGCTTCCAAAAGAGGAGGATGCATGAGCCAAATTAAACAACATATTGAATGGTGAATGTCCAGAGCCTGTATATTCAGAATGAATCTTAGAAAATTTGGGGGACTTATAGGAAATGTGTCTTTTCCTTTTTTCTCCTGAACTAGGAATTCTGGTGCTGTGGCCATCTTGCTACCAGAAAGAGTCTGAAGGTTCACTGTTCCTATTCACTGAAAACAAAGTTGTTAAGGTCAGAGAGATACCAAGACCTAGAATATCGCTTAGGCTATTTCATCAAGTTCAATCATAAGTCACTCCTATGCATGGGATTTTCAATGACTCAAGCACTGGCTATGAAAGCCACAGCACAGCTCACCACACCATATATATCCACTAGCTGGCCAGCAGAATAACAGAATCCGACACTTTACAATTCCTACGCACCAGAGAAAGTTACCTCTCCCAATTTGCCTCTGTTGGAGTAAAGGCAGTTTATCAGCATTTGTTCTTCAGAGGGAACTGCTAGGTGTTTTGTCTAGAAGAAGATGGAAAGACAGAAATGAGTTATTGCTGCTCATCTTTCAGATATAATAACCATCTAAAGTGCAGACAAAACTCACTGCAATATGTCTCAACACACACAAGATAAGATGATGGCCCAAACTGGCTGAAACCATGGCTTAAAACAGAAATACAAACCGAAGGTCCACACAACCTATCCAGTTCATTTTAAGATAATTTTTCTAATTGTAATTCCTTTAAAATTGATAAATCTGGAAATAAGCATAAGCCACATGGGCTTCCAGGAGAACAAGCATAAAACAGGACTATTCTGGTCCACAGAACAAAACAAAACAAAAAGACAACCTTCTGAATGGAAGAAAATATTTGCTAATAATATGAACAATAAAGGGTTGATATCCAAAATATATAAATAGCTCATACAACTCAACATAAAAAAAATCAACTTAATTAAGAAATGAACAAAAGACCTGAACTGACATTTTTAGAGGGAGATATATAGATGGCCAACAGGCATATGAAAAGATGCTCCATGTTGTTAATTGCACATGAAAAGATGCTCCATGTTGTTAATTATCAGAGAAATAAAAAATAAAACCACAGTGAGACCTTACACCTGTCAGAATGACAATCATCAAAAAAGACCACAGGTAGCAAACAAGGATGTAGAAAAAAGGGAACCCTCATACACTGTGATGGGAATGTAAACTGGCGCAGCCACTGTTAAAAGCACTATGGTAATTTCTCAAAAAAAGTAAAAATAGAATTATCATATGACTCAGTGATTCCATGCCTGAGCATATGTGTAAAAAATACAATAACACTAATTTGAAAAGATACATGCACCCCAATGTTCATAGCAGAATTTATTTACAATTGCCAAGATAAAGAAACAATCTAAGCGTCTATCAACAGATGATGAATAGATTAAGAATATGTTTAATATACACACAACGAAATACTACTTAGCCATTAAAAAGTGAAATTTTGCCATTTGCAACAACATGGATGGACTTGAAGGGTATCAGGATAAGTGAAATTAGTCAAAGACAAATACTATATGATATATGTAGAATCTAAAAAAGTAAAACAAACTAGTAAATGTAACAGAAAGGAAACAGACTCACAGATATAAGAACAACTAGTGGTTAATGGTGAGGAGAGGGAAAGAGGAGGGGCAAGATAGGGGTAGGAGATTAAGAGCTATAAACTATTATGAATAAAATTAGCTAAATACAAAGCCAGATTGTACAGGACAGGGAATGTAGCCCATATTTTGTAGTAACTACAAACGGAGTATAACCTTTAAAAATTGTGAATCACTATGTTGTATACCTGTAATATGTAATATTATACATCAGCTATATCTAAATAAAAACAAACAAACAAACCAGGACTGTCCTGGGAAACCCAAGACATACAAATAAATGCTCTAGCTATGAGGAAAGACAAAACTCAGGGATGAGGTATGTACAATGATCTGTGACCTTTGGCTAATATGTAACAAAAACATGACTTTATTAATATACTTATTAAACATTCCCTTGTAAACTATGACACAGAACTATGATACCTCTTAAAAATAAAAAGATAACCAGAATAAAATTTCTTACCCTAAAATAAAATGTATACATCAATGAGAAAGGCATATTGGCAGATAGTTTTGACATGAACACTACATGTATAGGCAGGATATAACAGGCACTTTGAGTACTTAGCTCTGTTTAGGGAGGTAGGGGAAAAAGTAACCAGAAAAACTTAAAAAATAGTGAAACTTGAGCTGCATAACAATGGAATGATAGATGTGTGGCAAGTAACTATGAAAAAAAAAAGAATTTAGTCTGAGTAAGGGAATAAAAGACACAGAATTGTGGGGTCTAAAATGGCTTAATGGTTTTAGGTTAATTTTGTTATAAAAATATAAAATCTTTCTAAGTCTTATTTTCACCAAAATGAAATGGCTAAGAATAATATTGAGAGATATTTTATGAGTGAATATATCGCAGCTCTTCAGAATCCTTTCTGGCAGATTTTCATCAAATTCACTGGCACTCAAAGATTACTGAGATACAAGTAAATTTACAAAGGTTAGCTTTTATAAGTGAATTTAATAAAATATTTATTTAAGATTAAAAATTTTTTTTTCAAATCCCAGAAGCCAAAAGTGTTATATTTTATTAAAACTGGAGAAAAAAATTGGGAGTTCCCATTGTGGCTCATTGGTTAATGAACCCGACTAGTAATCATAAGGATGCAGGTTCAATCCCTGGCCTCACTCAGTGGGTTAGGATCCAGCATTGCTGTAAGCTGCGGTATAGGTCACAGACGCGCCTCAGATACCGTGTTGCGGTGGCTATAGCTTAGGCTGGCAGCTACACCTCCTATTCAACCACTATCCTGGGAACCTCCATATGACATACGTGCAGCCCTAAAAAGAAAGACCAAAAGAAAAAAAGAAGGAGAAAAAATAAAAGAATAGTAAAGCAACTCCCTAAGGAATTAAAGAATATTTTATTCCCTTTTTATAAAGTATGGAAGTTTCCACTTTTAGTGTTCATTTTTAAAATATAGAAGCAGTCTCACTATACAAATTTTATGTATAGAACCAAAGAATAAACAGCCTTTATTGATTCCCACCTGTATGCACACAGAGCCAAGAGAATCCTTTCGTTTAATTAAACCAAATTAAATTTTAAACTAAACTTAAAATAAACTTAAACTTTAAACTTACCTTCAAAATAATGTACACCTCTCTCTAAACTGCTTGCCAATTTTTTCCCATTAGACAAGAATTTACATTATGTTATTAAAATCCTTCTTTATTTAACATAAATTATTCAATCTAGAGATGGATATTTTTACCCAAGCCTGATATGTTCTCTTTTCTTATAATTATCCACTATTCTAATCTATTTAGTTTATGATATACATTATTTTTATTCTAATACATTGTATTAATGAGTGATATTTTAAATGCCTAGACCATTAAGTACATAATGAATCATAAAATGTTTTATTTTTTTTTTACTCTCTAGTTAAGTAGAAAGAGAAAAAAGTGATGCCATTTATGATCTATATAGATATGTAGCATAATGTGGATATTTAATAACACCCTACTTTTGTAATTCTTTTGTTTGTTGGACTGCCATAACAAAGCATCAAAAACTGTGTCACTTAAACAACAGAAATATATTATTTCACAGTTCTGGAACTAGATGTCCGAGATTAAGGTGTCTGCAGGGTTAGTTCCTACTGTGACAGAAAATTTGTTTTGTGTTGCTCTCCAGTTTCTAGTGATTTCCATGCACTCTTTGGTGTTTCTTGACTTATATCCTCTGCCTCTGTCTTTGTCTTCATATGCAGTTCTGTGTGTGTGTGTGTGTGTGTGTACCTTGTTTTCAAGATGAAAACGTATAGGATTAGGGCTCAACGTGATGAATTCACGTTGACCATCTGCAAGAATCCTATTTCTAAATAAGGCCACATTCCCAAGCACCTTCAGGCTGGATCAAGAAAAGTACAAGATGAACTTGGATGATGCTGTTACTGAATTTAAGGAAGTATTAAAAAAATGAAACACACAGAAAGGACACAGAAGCCAATTTGAGGAGCTAATATGATGCAATTCAGCATCAAATTAAATATCAATAGGAAATAATTATACCACATTAAATGGGTTAACTTAGTATTATGTCACATTAATTTATACAGTATATGTATACAGAAAGCACTTTCTTACAGTAGAGGGTCAAGTGATAAAGAAAGAAATAAAGAGATCCCCCAAAATCACCGTTTAACAACGATCAACATTAATACAGACAGGCAAGACTCATAAATGGTTACCTAAGTAGTGAATGATATTTTGAAGTATCACAAAATATTTATATGCTCTTAATATAATTGCTTACAAGGTAGTGAAAAAAAATTGACAGGAACAACTTGATAAGGTGATCAAGTTAACATAATGAATAATGAAACATTTTGATAACATGCCAACTGACACAAGGCATTAAGAATAGCACAACATTGCTTCTGTGGTGTTTCTGACAAAAAAAAAAAAAAATCCGTAACCTGGACACAGAAGACAATCCAAAGAGAGATGTCTTTTATACAAAACTACTGACTTATAATCCTAAAATAAGTTGATTTCCCAAATTAAAAGAGACTCAGGAGACATGACAACTGAATGAGAAAAATGATCCAAGATTTTCAGCATTTTTTGTCACATAAGTGGTATTATTGGAAAAATTGCCAAAAGCTGAATAATATCTTCAAATTAGATAAGGCTGTATCAGTGTTAATTTCCTAATGTTGTTAAGTTTACTATATTCAATGAAGTATTTAAAGAGGAAATGGCATAATATCAATAACTTATTCTCATATGAGAAAGAGAGAGAAGTAGGTGGGAAAAACCTGTGTGAGGAGTATATGAGAATTTTTGAACTTATTATTGCAAATTTCTGTATGTATGAAATGATGTTTAAATTTTTTTTAAAAGGTTAAAATTTACTAATATAACAGTTTACATGGTAGAGAATAAGACATGAAGAAAGAACAAAGGTGTTACTCTTGAATTAAGAGAATTCGGAAATGGATGGTAGTTTGTAAGATTGAAAAACTATAATACAAGGGAGAAAAAGGAGAACTACAGCACCACTTGGAATATTTGCAGAGATGGGTACACCAGGAAAGGGTAGAAGCAGATGCAATTGGGAAGTACTGCCTTTATGAAATTCCAGGAGCAGCAAGCCATAAACGTGAGGAGGTGTTTGCAAAGAAGAAAGTGAATGTGTTAGTCAATACATGTAACCTGGGAATGTGGGCTGAGAAAAAGAGGATTTTTTCAGTGGGCTGAAATTTTGGGCTATGCGTACAGGGGCATTTGCTTTATATTTTTAATATAAGTGTGATAGAATGGTAGAACTGATAAAGGCTTGAGAAAATGGGGTTACAGAAGGTGTACATGTGCCCAAAGGGCAAATCACAAAATGGTCAAAAGATCTAAAAATACATTTATCCAAAGAAGACAGATGGCCTAAAAGTACACGAAAAGATGTTCAATGTTGTTATCAGAGAAATGCAAATCAAAACTATAATGCAGTATCACCTTACACCAATCATAATGGCCATAATCAAAAAGTCTACAAACAATAAATGCTGTAACTCTCCTATACTGTTGATGGGAACATAAATTGGTAAAATCACTAGGGAGAACAGTATGGACGGTCCTTAAAAAACTAAACATAGAACTACCATGTGATGTAGCAATTCCCCTCTTGGTCATATATCCACAGAAAACTATAATTTGACTAGATATATGCACCTTATTTTCACTGAAGCTCTATTTACAAAAGCTAAGACATGGAAGCCACCTAAGGGTCTATCAATAGAGGACTGGATAAAGAAGACGTGGTATATAACTACAATGGAATATTTCTTGGTCATAAAAAAAGAATGAAAGTATGCCATTTGCAGCAAAATGGGTGGATCTGGAGATTATCATACTAAGTGAAGTCAAAAAGAAAGAAAAATACTATATGAAATCACAAATATGTGAAATCATAAAAATTATAAAAGGGAACTTTTTCAGAAACTCAAAGATTTGGAAACCAAACTATGGTTACCAGAGGGGAAATGATGGAGGAAGGGATAAATTGAGAGGTTAGGACTGGCTTATACACACTATAATATATAACACTGATAAATAATAAGGACCTATTGCATAGCACAGGGAAATCTACTCAATACAATGTGATATACAAGGAAATGAATCTGAAAAAGAATGGATATATGTATAATTGATTTACTTTGCTGTAGACCTGACGGTAACACAACATTGTAAGTCAACTATACTCCAACTAAATTAAAAAAAAATAGAAATTAATTTTCTCACAGTTCTGGAGACCGAAAGTTTAAGATGACACAATATCAGCAGATTTGGTTTTTCCTGAGGCCTTTCTCCTTGGCTTGAAGATGTTCTCATTGGGAACCCATATGGCCTCTTCTCTATGTGTGGGCGTTCTTGCTATCTCTCCCTCTTCTTATAAGGACACTAGTCGTACTGGTTTAAGCCTCACTCCTATGATTTCATTTAACCTTACTGAACTTTTTAAACATCCTATCCACAAACACAGTCACATAGAAGTTTAGAGCTCCAATATACAAATTTTGAAGGGACACAATTCAGTCCATAACAGGTGTTAATGTTGATATGATTATCTGCAAAATGACTGAGCAAAATATAATAACCCAATGGCAAAACTGAATTTATGCTTTAAAAACAAATGTTCTATTTATTATACAGTTAAAGGTTTGAGAAGAAATACAATGTGGAACAATACACAGTTCTAGTTCCTCTGCCTAGAACCTAACTTCAGTATGAATATAGCTCTTTCAAACAAAACTCAGAGCTTTGAAAGGTGGCCCTCAGTGTCACACAAACTAATGTTGGAGTCCAAGAATTCATAGTGCTTCAGTGTTGAGAAATCAAATCAAATAACTATTGCCTCAGTCATTGTTGTCTGAATTCAAAATATAACATTATGCTTAAAGTTAACTGTGATGGCAAAGGAATTGATTGAACACTTTTTGATCAATCTACACTATTCAGTCAATAATACTGTTATATATTCGCAATTGATACTCTGATGGAAATGAATTGAGGTTTTTTCAAACTGCGTATTTTTCATATTTATATAGTAATTTTAATAGATCATTTTAAAAGGAATTACATTATCAAATATTTTGATATTGCTGTAGATTTTTTAAATTAAATATTTTATTAAATTTCCAGGAAATGTTAGAATTCTGCTTGCTCTTTCAAGTAATAAATGGGTAATAAATTTGTGCAAAGATAAATGTGTAGCCATATACACACACATATATATAATACACACACACACACACACACACATATATATGTTTTAGTCTTACGGCAAAAAGAAAAAAAAGTTAATTGCAGAAGTCTTTATTTTTCTCAATTGAATAAAAAGTCAGTGATTGAGTTCCCTGTATATCAGATAGGTTTGGCATGCTTTAACCTTCTCAACTTTATCCTTAAGTAATTCACAGGCAATCTTCTTATGTCTCATATATTAAAAGAGCTCATTTACTTTTTTTGTTCTCTATCATTTTTATTGTTTTCTATTTAGTCTTATCAGTTCTGAACACTTGGTTCATTTCCATCTTTTTTTATTCCAATTATTTTCAACAAAACAGACATAATTTTTTGTCTGCTTAGCTTGACCCTTGACATAGTTAAATATCATCTTTGAAAACTGACAGTAACACATGGAGAATATAAAGCATTACGTATTTTGGTGGATTGAGTGTTTCAAAGAACAGCCACTGCTCTACTGTGGAAGACAGACAAGATAATGATGAGAGGGCAAATGCCAATGATTGATAGTATGCAACAGGAAATCCTGCCAGTATTTTATGCAAATCTTTGGAAATTATGCTTTGTCTTTAGTGCTGTTTTTCATAGAATGTTCATGCTAAGATGCTTTTGTCTTCACAATGGTTTTCCTAGTGTTTCCCTTTTATTTTTTTAACATTCTCTTCAGGTTTCAAGGGAGGTTACATATCAATGCCTCCACTTCTTGCCAACGCATTTAGTTATAAAGAAAATTTGATTTGCTGTATTTTTCTGTGTGTCTAGGGGAATCTGTCTGACATTATGCACATTACACTTCAAATTAAATCTCATCAAAATGCAACAGACACTTTATTGGTTAATATACTAAAATGATTACTTTCTAGAGCATGATCTATTTACAGAAAGACTGTTACAAAATCTCCCAGTAGATATCTGTTTGAAAGACCTTTTACTAACTCAACATGAGTACCTTTTCTTGAATACTTTATGGGACAATAAAACATCTGTGATTGACATTTGTATTTTTAGATGGTGTTTCTATCACTTTATTTGAATTAGATATATTCAGAAAAAATGGGGGAATGTTTCATTGCATAAACACAAATTTAGTATGGCAATCCTATCTGGGTTATTTAGATAACTTCTAGTATTATTATTATATTTTAAAATATTTTGATATCAGAATAGTGTTCCAATTGTGAGTGGCATTTTAATGGTAAACATTTTGAAAAATTCAAACAGGAAGTACATCACACCTCGTTAATGTTTTCCTTCATGTTGATGAAGTTCATTAGTGCAGCTTTTCTGACCTCTTTCTGCCCCTTTTCTTAATTCTGTTTTTGGTAAAAGGCTCTGGTTTGCCTGGTTTGTAAATTTGGCAACAGAGGGAAAGGCATGCTAGCTCAGCTCTGTTCTTATGTCCTTGGAGCCTACCTACTCACAGAAAACACACATTTTACTCTCTTTCCCCCAGGAGCAGATTTTACTTTGGTAGGGGGATATGCCGGACACTGCTATTCTGTGCAGCTCTGTTAAAGGTCTAATTCGGCTTTCTCACCAAGATCTACTCTTACCTTAGCCCTTCATCAGTAATACATACAGTGTATTAGCTTCTTGTAGCTTGTCACTTCTCAACTGGTTTGTACTATTGCAAACATGAAGATTCTAATAATGTAGAAGCGCTTAACAGAATTTGCTAAAATTAATTAACTATATGTCTATATTTTAATACTATTTTAAATTTGGCAGAAAAAAGCAACAATAAAGAAAATATAGATGGTTTACGTAATATAAACATCAATTTTTATTTATGTAAACATATGGAAAATTTCTAAAAGATAATTTCATTTCTCTTTTGTCCATGAAATAGTTTTTAAAAATTAATGTGCTTCCAGTGAAACAGAGAGGAATGTTGAAACCTCTGAGTAAAGTTGTGAATGAGTCTATTTCTTCTTGTAGTTCTATCAGTTTTTGTTTCAAGTATTGTGAATTGTGAATTCCTTGAATCTGCTATAAAAATGTTAAGAATTGTTACATCATCATAAAGAACTGATCTTTTATCACTATAAAATTTCAGTTTTTATCCCAGTCATTGTGTTTCAGCTTTTTGTCTAATATTAGTATATTAATTCTAGCATTTTGTTTAGCATCAGAATGCTATACTATAATTTACGCATGTATATGTAACATGTTTGCATATTTTTAAGGTGGATTATATTCAGGTAGTATATCATTCTGTCTTGCTTTTTAAATATATAATCTGAAAATCTCTGCCATTTAATCGAAGTGTTTAGAAATTTACAATTAATAAAATTTTCATGCAATTTTTTATATCACATATATGATATAATGGAGTTTAATTTACCATTTAAATTTTTTTTTTCTTTTTAGAGCCACACCTGTGGCATGTGGAAGTTCCCAGGCTAGGGGTCGAATCAGATCTGCAGCTGCTGGCCTGTACCTCAGCCACAGCAATATTGGATCTGAGCCACATCTGCAAACTATGCCACAGCTTGAGGCAATGCCGGATCCTTAACACACAGAGCCAGGGCAGGGATCGAAACCACATCCATACAGAAACCATGTCAGGTTCTTAACCTGCTGAGCCACGATAAGAACTCCTAAATTTGCAATTTTATTATTTCTTTTCTGTTAATTCCATTTGTTCTTTTTCTAATTTCTACATATTTCTGTCTTCTTCCTTTGCTGGTTTTTAATTATTGTCAACAATAGTTGTTTCAGAGTTAAAATTTATATGACATCACATTCTATTTTTTCTTTTTTTCTTATTTTTTTTTAAATTTTCTTTTATGGCCTCACCTGCAGCATATGAAAGTTCATGGGCTATTGGTCAAATCGGAACTGCAGCTGAGGCCTACACTACAGCCATGGTAATACCAGATCCAAGCCACATCTGTGACCTATGCTGCAGATTCCAACAATGCCAGATCTTTAACCCACTGAGCAAGATCAGGAATCAAACCCTCATCCTCATGGAGCCAGTGTTGGGTCCTTAACCTACTAAGCCACAACAGGAACTCCCTATCACACTCTATTTTCAATTAATACAATACATTATGTACATTGTGAGAAGCTTATGTAATATTCTTATTACTTATTTTACCCTACTAGCTTTTGTGTTATTGCTGAGATATTTTACTTCTACAAGTGCTATAAACCTCACAACATATTGTTAATATTTGTGTTTTAATTGTTAACTGTCTTTTGAAAATAATTTTTAAAAAATGACAAACAAGTCACTCATACTTGCCCAGATATTTACCTTTTCTCAGTGAGTTTTATTCTTTTATATAAATTCAAACTTCCATCTGAGTGGGTTTTTCTTTCTGCTGAGGACTTAACATTTCTTGTAGCTCCTGTCTTCTGGTGATTAATTGTTTCACTTTCTATCTGTCTGAAAAAGTCTTCATTTCTCCATGATTTTTAAAATATATTTTTGCTAGCCTTAAAATTTAACACTGGAGTTCCCATCATAGCTCAGTGGTTACGAACCTGACTAGTATCCACAGGGGTGTTGATGCCTGTCCCCGCTCAGTAGTCTAAGGATCTGGCATTTGCATGAGCTGTGGTGTTGGTTGCAGATGCAGCATGGATCCCGAGTTGCTATGGAGTTGCTATGGATGTAACATAGGCTGGCAGCTACAGCTCCCATTTGACTGCTAGCCAGGGAAAGTCCATACGCTGCAGGTATGGCCCTAAAAAAAAAAGGAAAAACAAACAAACAAAAATTTAATACTAATAGGGCTCTTGTTTGTTTCTTTTTCCTCTTAGTGATTTAAAATTGTGGTTGTCTTTTGCAGGTTTTGATGAGAAGGCTGCTGTAATTGTTCTTTGTTTTCTCCTGTTAAATATTTAATTTACTCTGGCTGTTTTAAAGATTTTTCTCTAAATAACTAGTTTTCAGAAATTTAATTATGATATACTTTGTTGTAATATTCTTTTTATTTCACATACTTGTAGGTCATCAAGCATTGTGAATATGAGGATTTATATTTTTCATTAAATTAGAAAAATTTTGGACGATTATTTCTTCAAATATTCTTTCTGTACTTCTCTTCCTCTGAGTACACTAATTATACAAATAATACATATATCAGGCTGTTAAGGTTTTTCCTATGACTTGCTAAACCCTGCTTTATATTCTTGCTTTTTTGTTCTATTTGTGATATCTTGAATTCACTAAACTTTCATTCTTCTTTTTCTAATCTCATGTATATCCTATTCAATTAAATTTTTCATCTTATCAATTGAAATTTTCAACTCCAGAAGTACCACAGTTTTATATCTCCCATACCCATGTTTAACACCCTCAGTCTTTTCCCTGCCTCTTGAATATATGGAATATAGCTATAATAGATTTTAGTGTCTTTGTCCACTAATATTATTATGTGTGTTTTTGCAGGATCATTTTAGATTGAAGGATTTCTTTCTCGTTATGGGTCAAATGTTCCTACATCTTTACATATGAGATAATTTTTGTTTTCTTGGAAACCAAATATTTCAAAATTTACTATTTTGCTGTTAGATATTTGTATATTCCTATGAATATCCTTTAACTTTTTACTTGGATGTAGACAAATTACTTGGAAATACTGATTTTTTTCCAGATTTTGTTATAAGCTTTGCTGGGGCAAGGGCTTCTTTCCCCCACTATTTACACAATATTTCTATATTACGTAAGTCTAAGCTCCTTGAATTAAAGCCTTTCCACTCTGGCTGGTAGGAAAAGGAACTATTTGAAATCACTAGTGAGCTTTGGGGATTGTTGCTTCTGCTCTTTTTTTTAATTTCTTTTTGTTTTTGTTTGTTTTGTTTTGTTTGTTTTAGCCTTGGGTAATTACCTTATATACTTGCAATAATGAGTTCGCAGATAAAGACTCAAGGGAGGCCATTGGAGAGTTCTGGAGTTTTCTTCCTATGAAAATATTCTCTTTTCATTACTCTGTTTGAAAAGTCTAGCCAGTCTGTCCTTGCTGTACTTTCAAGTTCATATCCTTAACTTGGGAGATTGCCATGTTCAAGCTGGGTTCTCCCTCTTTGTGCCATGCCTTATAAACTATTCCCAGGAAGTAAGATGGGAGAAACACAGGGCTCATTTTGACCTGTTCCTCTTTTTTTTTCAGTGATCACTATCATGTGTTGCCTCTTGTACAATTATGAAAACTCTTCTTTGGATAATGAGAAAAAAAACTAGCTTTCTAGTAACTCAGAATTTGTGACAAAGCAGATTAAGGACTGTAAATAAAAACACAGAATTCAAGCATAAGATGTCCATCTTTACAAAGTATGTACAGCATGCTTTGCTAAAGAATTTAGGAATTTCTTTCTATACTAGACTGTGTTTTCTAGGTTTGTGGTACTTATAAAAATTAGTTGCGTTACAGTAAAAAATATTAACTATGTCAGTTAAAGTAGTACTAGATGCTCTAAGAAATCAAAATTCCTATCTCAAAGGGTTAACTCAAATAAACTGATTTCTTATCCATGCCACAACAGAAGGCAACTCTATTAAGGTGATCTAAGTCAGTCTTCTCCTACCTTGGAGCTATAACTCGAAGCTTCCCAAGTGAACGAGTAAAAGCACAAAGAGATAGTGGATAGTGCACTCTGGCACATAACACCAACAGCATGTAAGAGACAGCAATCTGTTCATATTCTATTGTCAGAAACATAGTTAGACATAAATACCTAATAAAAAGATATCAGGATACATGGATTATTTCCAGGCTTGGAGGATTATAACCGTCTATGAATATCTCAGTAAAAGTGTTTGTATAGGTAAAGATTTTCAGTCCTCTTGGGTAAATACTTAGGTCATCTGGAAAAAGTTGTTTGAATTAACAAGAAACTGCCAGAGGTTTACTAAGTGGTTGTATCATTTTAAATTCCTAGAGTAATTTTTTTTTCTTTTGTCTTTTTGCCTTTTCTAGGGCTGCACTCACGGCATATGGAACTTCCCAGGCTAGCGGTCCAATCGGAGCTGTAGCTGGCTGGCCTAGGCCAGAGCCACAGCAACGCAGGATCTAAGCCGCGTATGCAGCCTACACCACAGCTCATGGCAACACCGGATCCTTAACCCACTGAGGAAAGCCAGGGATTGAACCCACAACCCCGTGGTTCCTAGTCGGATTCTTTAACCACTGAGCCATGACGGGAACTCCTAGCATAAATTTTTGAATTTGATTTTTCCCACCAACACTTGGTATTACCAGGATTTTTATTTTTATTTTTTTTTCCTTTTTAGGGCCACACACGAGGCATATGGAGGTGCCCAGGCTAGGGGTCTAATCAGATCTACAGCTGCCAGCCCATGCCACAGCAACAGCCACAGCCACGCCAGATCCAAGACGCATCTGCTACCTACATCACAGCTCATGGCAACGCTGGATCCTTAACCCACTGAGAAAAGCCAGGGATGGAACCCACAACCTCATGGTTCCTAGTCGGATTCATTTCCGCTGCACCATGATGGAACATCCTTACCGTCTTTTCTAAGTTAGCCACCCTTAAGAGTGTATAATGACACCTAATTATGTTTTAATTTGCATTTCCTTGATGACTAAATTTATTGAACCATTAAATTTTAGTTTTGTTTATTAGTGTTTAGTCATTTAGCTTTTGTGAGCTGTTTTATGCATTTTCTTTTTTAAAATGATTTGTTTTATTACTGTAAGATTTTTTAAAATATACAAGCTATTTATCACATATAGAATTATAAATACAGATATAGCTATAGATAGAGACATATTGAACATTTTCTTTCAGCTGGGAACTGGGGTTTTTATTTTCTTAAGTAATGTGTTTTGAAGAGCAGAAAGATTATTTTTGTTGAGATTCAACTTATTTTTTTTTCTTTTTACCTAGAGTATATTTGCTTCTGTTTGTGATATCTAAGAAAACATTTTTATTGTAGAACTAGGATGATTTATTCAAATATATTATTCTACATATGATATAGGTTTGACTTTTTAAAATTTTATTATTTTTTTTATAGCCACACCTGTGTCATATGGAAGTTCCCAGGCAAGGAGTCAAATCAGAGTTGCAGCTGCAGGCTATGCCACAGCCACAGAAATACCAGATCCAAGCCACATCTGCAACTTATGCCACACTTTGGGGCGACACTAGATCTCTAATCTATTGAGCGAGGCCAGGGTACAAACCCACATTTTCATGGACATTATGTTGTATTCTTAACCCTCTGAGCCACAACAGGAACTCCTGACTTTTTATATTTAGGTCTATGATCAGTTCTTTTAATTATTTTGTCAAGGAATAATTTGCATGCATGAAATTCTCCAGTTTTGTGTCTTTAAGTTATTCACATGTGGCTAACACAGTTGCGTAACAACCAACAAAGTGACACAGAACATGTTCATCTCCCTGCAAAATTCCCCTATATCTCTATGAAGCTGATCATCTCCCTATTCCCTAGCTATTGGCATATTACACGTTAAAATTACAAATTTGTGTTCCCTTTTAGGCAATGTATAAAATAGTATTTTTGGTATATTTTCTCCATTTTTTAATTGTTTATATTGGAAAGGCTAATGTGGTGTGAGTTTCTCTATTAGGATGGAAGCAAAAATTTTTGCATGACCTTGATTTCAAGATCGAATTCCAAAACATGTAACTCCTTTACCTGATAACTAGATTAAGAAGCTCAAAACAAATGGAATAGCTCCAAACCCTGAATCCAGCTTGCCATTTATTTCAGTAGTATACATTAAGATAGAAGTAGTCTCCAACTCTGAAGCTTTACAGTTGGATAGTCAAATGTGATTATCAAATATAATTTAAAAATCTGTCCAGAATGCTTTATAATTAATTTCTGGATGAAAATGTTCTTTTTTATTGTACATCTCTCTGTAGTAACAGTAATTTTTATTGCAAATCCAAGATCTCACATATCATTGCCATTTTAAACTTTTTGTTTAAAGCTAACAACTGATGTCTACATTGTGAAGAATATAGAGAAATAACAAAGTGTTCAAGGAAAGATAGTATATAAGAAAGACTTTTTATGGTAAACATGCATAGAGTATCAGCAACTTACTTTTTAGCAACAAAGAAAAATCACCAATTAAAGCTATGTATTTTCTTTTCATGAGAATGGACCTTACTTTGCACAGTCCTATATATTTTACTTGATTTATTTGTTCTTTTGTGTACTTTCACTACACTCTAGATTCTACCTGAAAGAACAATTCACACAATTCTTCACTGAAATAAGAACAATCTACGATATTTTATCCATTTTTGAAAGCTAGTACATAGAATTACCCACTCATAAATAAATTCACATACTGTAGGAAAAAAATCCATTAAGGAAATTTGGAAACAGTATTTCTATTGAAATTCACAGCATGATACAAAGTAAAGATAAACAAAATTGTTACTGCCATTATAGGATTGGACTTAATGGGAATCTAGGGTTTTTCCCTGCCAATGGCAACTACAGGAATTGATACACTTTCTATTTTTGCCCAGAAAAAAAGTCACTTTAATGTGACATTAAAACACATTTTTATTTTGTGTTTTAAGAATTTAGAGCATTTTATTTTGAGGGTAGCACAAATTGTAGACTCCAAGGGAAGATGCACACACCTAACAAAATACACATGAAAAGATGAAAGCACACACTGCTCTCTGAATTCCAAAAGAAAGCATAGATAAATACATTACACCATTGGAATGATGGCAGTAGTGCACTAAATTATATTAATCACATTATAGGAAAATTGTTTAATCCTGTATAAATGTCTGTTTGTTGAGAGCCTCTAGAGATTAATTTAGAAATTCAGAATTTCTAATCTTTGTTATTATTATTGCTATATATTACTGATCCTCAACTCTTAACTTAGAGATACCTTTATTCACAGTCTCTTAGATGTTCATATATATTTCTAATTTATGCATGAGTCCAGATATAGCTACTATTTAAATGGCTTAATAATGGTTAAAGAACTACTATTCACTGTCTACATACAATATTCCATTCAGTTGTGTGCTATTAAAAATGCTTCTGGGCAGGGGTAGGTGATATGTCCTGTTCGTTTTCATGGTGTGACTACTTCCAATGAGTCTGCTTTCAAGCTGCCAATGTTACATCACTGAATGGGAGTTGAACAAAGATGCATACGTTTGGCTTTTGCATGCCAGTGCAAGCTGATTCCAGCACCAAATGTTTGTTGGGATGGTATTCTGCAACACTTTGAGGTAACAATCATCATCTTTTTTTTTAAAGATGTGCAAATTGTGGCATTTAAGTATTGGTGAACTTACCAAGTGCATACAGCTAGAATGAGAGAGAAAGGATTCAAATCCCAAGTCTATTTCCTTACAAAACTCAAGATACATATACATACATGTTCAAAGACACACACAAACATACACATGCACACACACACACATCTTAAGGCCGGATTTTTACACAGACAGAGGAAAACTATGAATAATACGACTGTATTAAACAATACAGTGTTTGCCTTTCCACTCATTTAATCATATGGACTCACTGAAACCAAACAAGAAGTAAATAATAAAACACTTAGTCTTAATTATGTTTACATCAGGTTTTGAATCTTTATAAGTTTGAAGAGGAGTATTAAAATGATTAAGATGTGTGATGCAATGGCATGTGGATAGAACTCAGTTGCTTTAGTGTTTCTCAAGAAACATCACAGTGCTGTGTAGTGCCTTGGCACATGGAACTCTCCCTAGTTTTGTCTCTCTCAAATATTAAATTTAGGTGACAATTACTAAGCTGTCATTTTGGATATATCTTTATGTATCTATTTTTCCTAGAAAGTCAATTGAACATGTATAATTTACTTCCATACTTCAGCAGAATCTGTGTAGGTCCAAATTTATATCTAAGGGTATATTTTCCTGCTATTCATTTGGTAAATAAATTCACAGAAAGTCATTTATTATTTGCATATGAAATAAGGCAACTTTGAAGAGGGCATCTTCTATATAAGGATTCGCTGCATTAACACATAATTCTGCAGATTAATACTTACTAAAGCATTTTAGAGTCAAAACTAAAGACCTGAAATCTGTAGAGCAGTGGGCAAAAAGAATGGATTGTCTAAATTGGAATTTCCATTTTCTTTTGATAATTTGTGTGATATTCTTTCTAAAATCATGACTCTTGTTTTATCTCAAAGGAAGTTTCACAGATTTCATAATGCTACCTTTTATCTTGGTTTTAAAATTCTGGTGAAAGAAAAACAGTCAAATGATGTGTTTCAAATTTGTCTATCTGCTATAATCAAGTTACTGAATGCAGTTGCTTTGGTAACTTTGATTCTTTGGAAAGAGTCAAGGCTTATGCTGTTCCTGATAAATTCCATCTCTGGAAATGTTATACCCCATTCATGAAAATGAATACCTTTCTAAAAACTGGTTTTTAGGTTTTAGAGAGATTAATCTCTTCAAATTCTGAGCCTATGTTTCCTCATTAAAGAGGAAACATTTTACTGGGGAATGCATCTATGCTAAGCCCACTTAGGAAGGTGTTTTCTTATTTAAACCTGGTGCTTATGGTAAACTTCTCAGCAAAACTTTTTTTAAATATATATTTCTTATGCCTTCAAAAAGGGTGACAAAAAGTCTGCAGTTTCTTATTGGCTTGGAATTTGCCCAGTTGTCTACCTAAGTGTGCTCAGTGTAACAGACCTGAAGCATTAATGGGGTTTATATAGAGCAAAATGATAGTCAAATACGTGTCAAAAATATAGAGGTGAATAGAAGTCAAATGTTTTCCTAATCACATTTATTATTTATATAGAAAACCTACATAAACCAAACAAAATAAAGCAAAGAAAAAACCCCTATATTCTCTGGAAATGACTTTAGGAAACTCTGCCTTATGTGAATATGTGAAGGAAGTGAGTACATGTTCTAACCCCT
>PVHT020000143.1:5297099-5351760 GCA_004024745.2 Catagonus wagneri
GAATGAGGAAATATGTGTGAATATAGTATACAGTATAATAAAGAGTGAAGTTTGAGAATGCAATCTGTGTCATATCATGAAATGCTTATAAATTGTATAATGGTAACATGCATGATGACCTTGGTGTTATTAAAAGATGGTGGCTCTGGCTGCAGTATGGATTATGGTGTTTTAGCTAAGTCTCCTTGTTTGCAAGGAATAGAAAGTCCCTTAGACTAACTCAAATGAGGGAAAGGAGTTATATTTGTACCTGCAAAGCTAAATATCCAACAGTAAAGGGAAGAAAGTTTCACGGCTAACCCTGAATGGGAAAAGTACTGAAGAAAGGTCTTGTGGGGAATGCAGAAGACAAGTAACTCTAAACAGCTAAATAGAAAGAGAATACAGTTCCCTAGCACACTAATTTTTTCTTCACCCTCTTCTTTTGATTTGCTGGACAACTGTCTTTTCTATACTATCATTTCTTTTTTGCAAAATCAGGATCCTTTTTTGTCTCCTAGTGTATTCTACGGCTTCTTTCTATTCATTCATATTTCAGCTTCAATTCCCAGATTAACTGAACTAATTATTTCACAGACTAGATTCCAAAGAGAGATAGAGTGTGTGAGAGAAAGACAGAGAGGCCAAGAGACTGAGAGAGGCAGAGAGAGACTCAGACAGACAAACACAGAGAAGACAGACACTGAGAGAGATTGATTAGAGTAACTTGAATTTTAACAATAAAATTATAGCTTAATTGTTTTCAAATTGATGGTTATTCCTATTAGGTAAACTAAAACTACCTAGAGTGTGAAATTTTATGGACACACATTTGCAACACGAGCAATATCAAAGAGTGGGACAATTTCCCTTAAAAGAAGCTGTGAATAAAACAGAAGCCGGGGAGAAAATGTAATGCTCTTTAAAGTAGAAAAGGGATGGCAGTGATCTAGAGTTAGAGCCAAGGGAAAGGTTTGTTGGTCAATTAAACAATCTTGCTAAATGGTTAAATACAAGGTTGAGAGATAAATGAGTTAAGCATCAGTAACCATGCAAACTGAGGAGACAGCGATAACTTTTGGTGACATACTGCATACAATAGTAGCAGCATGTAAAAGGGCTGGCGTTAAGTTTTTATGCACTTATCAAAATTACCTTTTACATTATTGATGATGATTGATGATAATAATATACTAATTATATTATTAGCCATTGGAACTGATAAAGATCTGTCATTGATTTAGGACATGGATTCATAACTTAAAAATATTTCCATAATTATTTATTGATGCTAAACTTTTATTTTAGATTTATCTTAAAGGCTTTTGCAGAAAATATTATTATTATGGGCAATTAATAGAATCCTCCCAAAGAAGGGGCTAACAGGCCAAGAAATCAGAATATAAATCTTAATAATCAAAAAAAGAAGGGGAAAACTGTGATCCCATTTTGAGTGTTTAATAAAATAATTTTTTAGACTAAGACAACATAAAGAAAAGAGAAAACTGGACTCTGAAAACATAATTTTGTCAAAGTTTAGTTAGTTTGTGACATTGTAAGAGAATTTTATCCAGAGACATTTATTTCATTGGAGGCTGGAGAGAATTTGTTGATTTAGATATATCGCCTCCCTTTTGTCACTGCATAAAGGAGGCCTAGTTTTTCACTGTAGGTATTTGTCATTGTAAGAATTTATACAAATCTTAAAAAAAAAGGATTTCCTTCTTCATGATACAGTGCAGTACTAACATGTTTTATCAAATCAAAGCATTTTTGTTTATCTCTCCGTAAGTCTTCATAACCAAGCATCAGAGATCATCTTTATCCCCATGCCTTTTAAAACTTGCTCTTGAACATTCTAGTTAGCCTAGGACAGTCCCAGTTTATACCTGTTGCATCAGACCAATTACTACCAGTATCTCTGTTCACTCAAAAGTATCATGATTGGGAGAATATAATACAGTTGACCACCAGTATATGCGCAGTATCCACGGATAAGAAGGGCTGACCCTACTATGCCATTTTATATAAGGGACCCCAGTATCCAAGGATTTGGGTATTTGCGGGGTATCCTGGAACTAGTCTCTCAGGGACCATTGTATATGATTTTCCTTTGATGACCATCACCTAATGCTAGATTAGTGCAGTTTTTAAATCTCTGGACTACAAACATACTACTCAACCCACATAAGTTTAATAGTACATCACAGAAATGTCAATTTAGATTCTTCTGGAAAGCTGAGGAAAAAGTCAGAGAAGATAGGATTTAAATATCTAGTATTTTTTATTTTACAAACACATTTTAAATAAATAAAATAATTTTACTTAAAAACTTTAAAATATATATTATGCTTAAATATGTTTAACATTTGTGTACTAAGAAAAGGTTATGAAAATAAAATGTATATGAAATGCAGTTAAAATAATTTTGCTTTGAAAATGAGAATTCAAACATATCTTATTTGTTTCCATACTTCCTTGAACTTCAAACTCCCAACACCTCTTCACCAATTTTTACTGATGGTTTTGTGTGTATTTCATTGATAAAATGGAAGTAACCAGAAGATAACCTGTACAAGCTAGCTTCCTCTCCCCGTCCACACATACATGTCTTAACTACCTGCGTCTATAGCATGTCCTCTACTTTGCACTTGTTTCTGTGCGCAAGTTATCTATGCTTCTCAATAAAGCCAGTCCCTCTATTTCGCAGTAGATTTTTTCCTCCTCTTACCTATTTGAGGATAATAATTCCAGATTTTCGGCCCTTTAATTTCTTTGTATTTTTCCTCTTAACTGACTGGCCACTCCCTCTTTCTATTCTTCATGTTTCTTAGGGTCTTTTTTTTTTTTTTTAAACTCTTTCTTGGCTGCACCTGTGGCATATGGAAGTTCTTGGGCCAGAGACTGAATCTGAGCCACAGCAGTGACTTAAGCCACTGCTGTGACAATGCCCAATCCTTAACCCACTGTGCCACAGCAGGAACTCCTCATTCTTTGTTGTTTCTTTCTGATCTCAAGGTAGCCTTTGGTATACTCAGGACCATCTTGAGTTTTTTCTCTTTTCTATTAAGACCCATAGCCTTACATAAAATATGTATAGAGTTGACAGGTAAAATAAAGGATTTCCAGTTAAATTGGAATTTCAGAAAAACAAGCATGTTTTAATATAACTATATCCATGTGATGTTATCTTAAATATCATATGAACATACTAAACTAAAAAATTATTGTTTAACTAGGTGATACATACAGATATATGTATAAATATACATATAACTCTAAGACATGTATAATACTTAACAATTCTCAAATTTTCTCAAATCTATACCCCTCTCTGAATCCAGGTCTTACATCTCCAACTTTCCATTAGATCTACTATATGTCTATATCTACTAATATGTTTCAAATTTTTCATCTTTAAAATGGTACACCTGACTGCTTTCCCCACATCTCTTCCTTATTAATGATAAATTTATTCTATATATTGCCAAGGGGAAAAGTCATCTTTTTATATCAGCCCATATCCCAAACCTGAAATTCTCTCTAACCACTGCTTTAACATAGATTCCACCCTCACTGCTGTTAAAATGAATGCTGTTGTCAAATCTGACCTTCTCAAGAAGGCTGCTCATGACTATGCTTTTTCATATTATATTCCTCTCACCTTAGGCAACTCCCTAACTCACTCTCCTAGTTTATTTCCTTTTGTTATATCACAATATATGTTTTACTTATTATTGTTGTATGTTATCATTCATTTTTGACTAGAGTGTAGGGTCTAAGGGGGTAGGTTTGGCGGTTTTGTTGTTCTTGTTTCTAATGTTTTATCACTCTTATATTCCCCAGAGCCTGTAACAGTACCTGACATATGAAAAATCAACATATATTGCATAAAGTAATAAATTTATAAATATAATTCTATGATAGTAGTAAAAGCAAAGGAATGATATAACTTGGAACTACAGGTAACAACTTTTTATTAATATAATGAAATGTGTTTATTCAGTGAATACTTAGACATATTTTGGGGACTCTGAATGGACATAGCACTAAAAAATAATAAGTTTGGTTTACTGAAACCTATTACTACAATTATAACATTATTTGTTGTGTATATATACCCAATTTCATTTTTATTAAATATTAATATTTAGGTAATAAATTAAATTATTTATTAAAGATCTTTTGAAAACAAGTCACAATAATACTCCCTAGAAATAAAATACCTCTTAAATCTTACAACAAATTATTTTGATGTACTTTTATAAAAATAAGAAGTCAGGAGTTCCCATTGTGGGTCAGTGGAAATGTATCTGACTAGCATCCATGAGGATGGAGGTTCAATGCCTGGCCTCACCTCAGTGGGTTAAAGATCCCTAGTTGCCATCTGTGAACTGTGGTGTAGGTCACAGATGCAGCTTGGATCCCACATTGCTGTGGCTGTCACATAGGCCGGTGGCTACAACTCCAATTTGACCCCTAGCCTGGGAACCTCCATATACTGTGGTACAGCCCTTAATAAATACATACATACATATATACATACATAAAAATATGGAGTCAGTTTAGAGTAAAGTGAAAAAAATACAGAGTCAGGTCAAATTCTGTAATGTATTGTGATTTACATTATTGAATTCCAAAATCCTTAATGGTTGTTACATGAGGATTCTTTCTCAAATTATTAGTTTCAGTCTCTTCCCAGCTTTTGCTGTTCCTGCTTTTTATTATCAATATTGTTCAGCAAAATAAGGCTTCTAATATGCTCTCTACTAGAAATGGAAGGGAGAAAGTTTTATATATATATACATATATATGCATATATATGTATATATATGCATATGCTCTTTTGTATATAAACTATTCTTCTTAATAGATGTATGAATATTTCAATGAATCATTGTTATCCAAACTATCTTTCAGGCTAATCCATTTAAATAACAATATAGCTGATATGTAATAAGTCTTACATTATTCTATATGGCAAAACATTTTACTAGGTTAACTCATACAATCCTTATAACCATACACTGAATTTAACATTATTATTTTCATTTTATAAAGAATGAAACCAGAGGCTTATAGAGGAAAGTAAGCACTTGAGGTCACACTACTAAGAAGGTTGGATCAAGAGTGACTTGAGTCTTTCTTAAACTTCTCTTTTTGTTTTTTGCCATTATACTATTTTATACTATTGTTTTCCTTCTTTCAGAAAGGTTCTCTGTTTTCCGATTTCTGCATTTTTTTCTATATAATTCACTCTCCTCACAATAACCAAATGAGAATTCAAGGCTTCCCTACTTAAAACCCTATACTGACTTTCCTGAGGATGAATTTCAAGTCCTTAATAACACTGACAAGTCACTGCATCCTCTACAGTGTGCTGAACTCTATGCCAGTGGCTTTCAGATATGTTTGCATAGAATAGATGTTTTTAAAAACTGTTGATGTCAGGGCCATACCCCAGATCATTTAAACAGTATCTCTGAGCATGGGGTCTAACCAGGCAATTATGATGTTCACTCAGAAATGAGGACTCGGACCTTATTGCCTCCTTTGGAACCACTCTTCACTCTGTAAGTGCTATGAGTTCTTTTGTTATGTTAATTGATTAATATGTCTCAATTAATTTTGTGTATTTATAACTCAATCTACACTAATGTCAATCAAAATAGCCTTTGCTAATATCCTATCTGATTATAATTCTTAGAAGTCACGATACATAATTTTTTTAAAGCAAAAGTGAGTTTATTTAGATGGATACACACTCCATAGGCAGAATGCAGACTGTCTCAGAAAATGAGAGTGGCCCATACTTTTCTTTTGTCTTTTTTTAAAGGCTGAACCCATGGCATATGGAAGTTCCCAGGCTAGGGGTTGAATCAGAGCTTCAGCTACTGGCCTACATCACAGCCACAGCAATGCCAGATCTGGGCCAAGTCTGCGACCTACACCACAGCTCACAGCAATGCCAGGTATGAACCTGCATCCTCAAGAACACTAGTGGTTTGTTACCACTGAGCCGCAACAGGAACTCTCCATAATTGGTTTTTATTGTAAGAAAGTTCGGTAGTTAGTCTAGGGCAGAATATTTACCATGTTACTACCTTATTATGAAGATTCCATACATATGAAAACAAATCACCAGACATAATTGTGAATGAAAAGTAAATGAAAAAGTTTTTATCAAATTATTTTATAAATATAGACCACATTTTTATTGAAATTAAATAATCTACATTATCATAATTTTAACCACATATAATATATATTAAATAAAACTTCGTGATTATGAGAATTCATAATTTCATTCAACTTATTTACTGATCATGTATCAGGGCAGTGAACCTTGGTGGATGTGTAGAATTCAGTCAGATATGAATCTTGCAAGATGATTATAATTAATTAAATAACTTAAACTAGATATGAGACTAAATGACTCTCTTCTAAGACAGGAAATCCTGCAATATGAACGATGGGATTGAAATGGTTGTATAACAAGGACACACAAGAGCAAGACTCTGAAGTATAAAATATAGACTGTCTTAAAGTCCCCAAAATATCCCAAACAGTTATAACAATATTTGCCCTTTGAGACAAAGAAAGTGCTTCATGTGTTTCTATATTATATACAAATAGAAGAAATTTTATTATTTCCTAGGACAATACTTGAATTATGACTTGGTTTATAATTCTTTTGATATATTTTCAAATAACTGGGAAAATAATTGGAAAAATATATTCATTTCTATAAGTGGCATAAAATATGTATTTTAATCATCAGCATCTTTAAGAAACTACAAAACAAAGAACAAAATTTGAAACACAAATCTCTCATACAGCTGGCAGTTACTGTGAGTGTGCTGTTTCCCTAATGCAGTGCCATCATAGGTAAATGAAGAAAATGGTTATTTTTATATTTTAGATTAGCCACAGAGGGAACTCATAGAAACCTGTTAATGTAAGTGAAACATATTAACAATGATAATAAATGTTAGTCTACAGAGTTCAAACAAAGTTCATTCTCTCCTATTATGTTTAGTCCTATGATGCTTGAAAGGAAGTTGTGAAGAAACCAATTACTTTTCCTATAATTCCTAAACTTATTTCATAAATTATAAGATTTTTTGTGTCCTATTACACGATTTGATTATTTGATTAATTACCTTTATTTAAGGCAAGTATTGGAGGACTTTAATAAACGTAGTTTTGAACAGACTGAGCTGCTTTCACTACAATGTCATTCTGGAATTTCGGAAGTCATTTAATCTGTGCACATGATCCTTTCTATCTCTTTTGCTAATATTAGGGGAATAAAAACAAAAATACATTAATATGCACACTTTTTTTTCTCAAAACGTGCTTCAATGTCTGTAATATAAATCCAGAAGTGACTGTATTATAGTGTCAGCATTTTAAGTTTCACAGAGCATAAGGTCCTGGGAAGATATTGAAAGAAATCTTATCCCTCCAAATTTGGCTACAATAATTACAAAGACATATACAAAACTATATCTTTTTAAACATTTTAATTAATGTATCATTGATTTACATTACTGTCCCAATTTCTGCTGTACATCAAAGTGACTCAAATATATATATACACACCTATATACTTTCCCTTTTCATGGTAACTTCTATCATGGTCTAGACAAGAGACTGGAGATAGTTCCCTGTGCTATAGAGCAGGACCTCATTGCTTATCCATTCAAAATCAAATAGTTTGCATCTACTAACCCCATACCCCCAGTCCATCATACTCCCTCTCTCTCCCTCTTGGCAACCAAAAGTCTTTTCTATATGTCTGAGAGTCTGTTTCCGTCTTGTAGATAGGTTCATTTGTTCCACATTTTAGATTCTACATATAAGTGATATATACGGTATTTGTTTTTCTTTCTGACTTACTTCACTTAGTATGATAATCTCTAGTAGCATCCATATTGCTGCAAATGACATTATTTCATTCTTTTTACGTCTGAGTAGTATTCCATTGTACATATGTACCACATCTTTTTAGTCTATTCATCTTTCAATGGACATTTAGGTCATTTCCATGTCTTAGTTATTTGAGTAGCGATGCAATGAACATATAGGTACATGTATCTTTTTGAATTACAGTTTTGTCAGGACACATGCCCAGAGGTGAGGTTGCTAGATCATATGGTAGTTCTATATTCAGTTTTCTAAGGAAACTCATACTGTTCTTCATAGTGATTGTACCAATTTACATTCCTACCAACAGTGTAGGAGGGTTCCCTTTTCTCCACACTCTCTCTAGCATTTGTTACTTGTAGAAATATTAATGATGGTCATTCTGACTGGTATGAGGTGGTGCTTCATTGTAGTTTTGATTTGCATCTCTAATAACTAGTGATGTTGAGTATTTTTTCACATGCCTACTGTGCATCTATATAACTCCCCTACTACTTCAGACAATATTACAAAGCTACAGTAATTAAGAGAGTACTGGTACAAAAACAGACACAGGGATCAACGGAACAGAATAAAGACACAGCAATAAGCCCAGACACCTATGATCAATTAATCTTCATCAAAGGAGACAAGAATATAAAATGGGAAAAAGTCTCTTCAGCAAGTGGTGCTGGAAAAATGGGACAACTGCATATAAATCAATGAAACTAAAACACAACCTCACCTTAGACCATGTACAAAAAATAAACTCAAAATGGCTTAAAGACTTACACATAAGACATGAAACCATAAAAATCCTAGGAAAAAAATCAGCAAAACGTTCTCTGAAATAAAGCATACAAGTGTTTTTTTAGGTCAGACTCCTAAGGCAATAGATATAAAAACAAAATTAAACAAATGGGACCTAATAAAACTCACAAGCTTTTGCACAGCAAAAGAAACCATTAATAAATGAAAAGACAACGAATGGGAGAAAATAATTGCAAACAATGCAACAGACAAGGGCTTAGATCTTCAAAGTATACAAACAACTCATTCAACTCAATAAGAAAAAACAAACAACCCAACTGAAAAATGGGCAGAAGACCTACATAGACATATTCTAAAAAATGCATATTATTTCTTGGCATTCCTCTCCTCTTGGACAAGCATCAGTTCAAATATTCATCAAAGAAGGGAGGTGGATAACGGAAGCCATCAGTACCCACAGTGAAACACAAGATATGCTGATCAGAGAATATGTAGGTAAAGTGAGTTTGCTGGCTTTTTTAGTTATTTGGTGACACTTTCGTCTCTATAGCTCTTGGTAAATATCTAAATCTATAATTATCTGATTAGTTTAATGGTATCAAAAATTTTGTACTAGTTTGTTAGTTTGACATTACTAATCTAGGTTTCTTTTTTCCTTTTGATCAACGTGTAGTTGTGGTAGAGAAATAATTTTTACTTGTTTTTATATATTTGGTCACAGACTTTAATAACAGAAAGTAGCAACTGGTGATACTATAACTGACAAATTTTAAGCAAGTACATGCACACTGAATAAAAAATAAACAAGTTAACAAAGTATACCCGGGTACTCAATGCAAGAATGTTTCAATATAAGGAATTTCAATGTATGTTTCTGAACTTGAATACTCTTAGATTTAAGATACTGACACCATGATTAAAATGAGGTTTTGTTATAGTTGAGAAAGGGGGTATTTAAAGTATAGTTTAAATATCTTTACCCTAAATACCAAAAATTTAATAAGGACATGGAACAGGTCTAATTTATAAAAATGAGAGTGAAGACCATCTCAAAATCCTTGTGGAAATGTTGGAAGATCTTAATAAACACTGTGGGAATCATTTTTGAAAAAAACTTGTAAACTTTGTACTTCTGTTACATAAAGATAGGAAAATAAAATAAAAATTTACCCCCCATCATAGTTCCCTTCAGGGCTCAGTGGTAACGAACCTGACTAGGATCCAAGAGGATGTGGATTCGATCACTGGCCTCACTCAGTGGGTTAAGGATCCACTTAACCCACTGAGCTGTGGTGTATGCTGCAGACACAGTTCAGATCCTGCATTGCTGTGTCTGTGTTGTAGGCTGGCAGCTGCAGCTCACATTCCACCCATAACCTGGGAACTTCTACAGGCTGGAGGTGTGGCACTAAAAAGCAAAAAACAAAAACAAAAAAAACACAATACCTGTAAGTTAATAGCACTTAACTATTACTGTTGTCTCATCATATTTTCAAATATTCTTCACATTCCAGCAAGGAAAATTTATGTTAGACTAATCTAGATCTATCCAGGTTTTAATGACAGAAAACAACCTGAAACTTAGGTGTTAAGATTCATGCTTAGATTGTCTTTGCACAATTTTGCTTGCAAATACTACAAATTCTATGGGGGGATACATCATGCTATATCTCAGAATGATGAGACCTTATTAAAAAAGTATTGCAAACTTGACTATAACAATTCTCTGTGGAAAGATTTTTTTTTTAAGTAACAATTTATCTGCCCTACCCTAGAAGTACAGAAGGAGAATCTCTATGTGTTGGCACTTGAAATGTCTCCTACATTTGATACCATTTTGCAGAAATGCCATGACATTTCTGTGGATTTGTTACTCTCTATAGTCAATATACTTTTATTTGTAACGTCTTTCTTAATCTTAATGTGGTAAGCAGAATAATAGCCTTCCATAGACATTCATGCCCTAATTCCTAGAACCTGTGCCTATGTTATACAGTAAGAGCTTAGCAGAATGTTGTCCCACCATTATATGAAAAGCAGAATTTTTAAATGAGGAAAATGGACAATTATCTGAAAGAATTTCAACCAAAGCATTAGAGATATGATCAGGTCCCTTCTTACTGCTCATAGTAAAATGAGAGAGGAAAGAGATGGATTAATGGAAGAACTGTTAAACAAAAAAGAAAGCAGAGCTTGATGATTCAGAAAATTTTCAGCCATCCCAGAGATAAAAAATGCTGAGGGTGTGTACAACTTGCTGAGGAAGTAGGAGTTGAGGTGGTCTATTAGAACAACAAGCCAAGCTAAAATCAGCAAACAAGCCTTACTCACTGCAACAGTGAACACAAGAGGCAGAAAGAGGCAGTGGCTCACCAATGTTCCATTTTTTTCCCCATGGAAGGTCATAAGGACTGTCAAGTTGATATGGGACAGACAAGGAGAATCCACTCACTGTCAAAGCTCCCTGAACGAAAGGCTTCTGCCTATTTATGAATCCATGAGCTAGGAAGTAGTGAAAGAGAGAAGGGCTCAGGAATGGAATGGTACTGAGTGAAACTGAGAGAAGTACTTCAGCTAAAGCCTCCAAAAATGAGGTCTTAGCGTAGGAACCAGAGGACTCTGGCTATGAGGCATCAGAATATAGGGACCTTGATTAGAAATGCAGCTATGCATATGAGCATGGTTGACCTAAGGAGGTGAGTGGGGCTGAACCTTTGAATGAAACTCTAGAAAACTGAAATGCCTTGAATGTGCATCAAATCTGATGCGTGTGGGGGCAGGGGTGGGGAAGGTAGTTTATTATCATGGGGTAGCTTTATTTCCCTATATTTGGCTATAGTTGGACCCAGATGGATCCTACATAAGATTTTGGCTATAGACAAATTCCTCAAAATATTTTTCAAATATAGCACTTCAGAAAGATCAAAAGGTCAGATTATTAAGTCATGGAAAGGGCAGCTGTAAGAGATTAAGTATGCAATGAATATATCCCCTGAGCCATCTCTTCAGAAGAGAAAATTAGATATGAGTTCACTTAAGAAATACCTGTGGAAGGATCTCTTGTCTAATGAAATGGATTTCTCTGTCACACGCTGGAGACCCACAGAATTCTTGAGAATTTTAAACCACCAGAAAGCCTGTCATTTTGGAGTCAAAAGGACTGAGAGAGTATGTGAAAGGACAGAGAGAGCACAAAAAAAAAAAGGTTGCTGTACTCTCAAATGTCTAAAAGCAAGAAGGTCTGATAAAACTACTTAGCTGTAAACATATGCTACCTCTCAGGAAAAGAAAAGGGTGACTCAAAGACTGGAGTCGTGGGCCCAGAGTGCAGAGTTACACAACCTATTCACAGGCCTTAAATCAAAAAAAAAAAAAAAAAAAAAAAAAAAAAAAAAAAAAAAAAAAAAAAAAAAAAAAAAAAAAAAAGACCCCATCAAAAAATGGGCAGAAGATAAAAAGAGAAAATTCTCCAAAGAAGACATACAGATGGCCAAAAAACACATGAAAAGATGTTCAACTTCACTAATTATTACAGAAATGCAAATCAAAATCACTATGAGGTACTACCTTATACCAGCCAGAATGGCTATCATCAAAAAATCTACAAACAATAAGTGCTGAAGAGGGTGTGGATAAAAAAGAACTCTATTACACTGTTGGTGGGAATGTATGGAGATTCCTCAGAAAACTAAAAATAGAATTACCATATGATCCAGCAATCCCACTCCTGGGCATCTACCCAGAGAAAACCATGACTTGAAAAGACACATGTACTCCAATATTCATTGCAGCACTCTATACAATAGCCAAGATATGGAAACAACCTAAATGTCCATCGACAGAGGAGTGGATAAAGAGGTGGTACATATACACAATGGAATATTACTCAGCCGTTAAAAGGAAAGAAATAATGGCATTTGCAGCAACATGGATGGACATAGAAATTATCATACTAAGTGAAGTCAGTCAGACAGTGAGACACCAACATCAAATGCTATCACTTACATGTAGACTCTAAAAAAAGAACACAATGAACTTCTGTGCAGAACAGATACTGACTCACAGACTTTGAAAAACTTATGGTTTCCAAATGAGACAGGTTGGGGGGTTGGGGATGCACTGAGGGTTTGGGATGGAAATGCTATAAAAATTTGGTTGTGATGATTCTTGTACGCATATAAATGTAATAAAATTCATTAAGTAATTAAAAACAAAAATGAACAAACAAACAAAAAAACTAATGGAGTTTTCCCAGCTTGATTTGATAACACTTGGCACTAATGATTTCTTTTCTCCTTGCATTTTTCACCATTTTTGAATGGAAATACCTGCCACTAATCTTATTTCTTTCTTAGCATTGTATTTTAGGAATAGATAGCTTGTTTTCTGATTTCTCAAGTCCACAAATATAAAAGAATTTTGCTCTAGGATGAATTATATACAAAGCTCATCCAAATTTATCTAATCCTGATGATTTAGAAGATGAAATTCCAGACTTTGGAACCGATTATATTCAACTGAGGTTTGTTTATCTGTTTGTTTTATTTTGTTCTGTTTTTTGTTTTCACTTTGAAATGATGTTCTAATGGGCTGAGACTTTTGAAGATCTTGGTAAGAGATGTATTTATTTTTCATGTGTGATAGACATGAATTTTTAGAGCCTAGTGGGCATGCTGTGATGGGTACAATAATACTCCCACCTCTACAAAGAATGTTCACATACTAATCCATAGAATATGTGAATATACTAAATTACATAGTAAAGTGGAATAAAGATTGAAGATGATTTAAGGTGTCTTATCAGCTGACTTGAAAGACATTTTCTTGGATTATCTTGGGAGGCCCAATATAATCACAGGATACTTAAAACGTAAGAAGGAAGCAGAAGAACAGAGTCAGGAGAAGATATGACTATAGAAGAAAAATCAGACAGATGTAGAGTTGTTGGCTTTGAAGATGGAGAAATGGACCATGCTTTAACTAATGGGGCAATATCTAGACTCTGGAAAAACAAGGAAATTAATTTTTTCTTTCTTAGAATCATCAGGAAAGAATACAACTATGCCCATATTTTGACTTTTGGCCATTGAGATCTGTGTGAAACATTGAGCCTTCAGACTGTGAGATAACACATTTCTTCATTTTCAACCATATTTGTAGAGATTTGTTAATGTAGCCATAGAAATAAATAATAATATTAAAAAACCTAATACACATAGGATACTAAAATCCTTGATTTACTATTCTTAATCAATTAGTATGCAATTTAGAAAAAAATTGCTAGCATTAACCTAACTTCTTTTTCTTTTTCCTTTTTTTTTTTTTTGCCTTTTGTCATTTTTTTAGGTCCGCACCCGCAGCCTGTAGAGGTTCCCAGGCTAGGGGTCTAATTGGAGCTACAGCTGCCGGCCGACACCACAGCCACAGCAACGCAGGATCCGAGTCACATCTGCAACCTACACCACAGCTCAGGGCGACACTGGATCCTTAACCCACTGCGCAAGCGCAACCTCATGGTTCCTAGTCGGATTTGTTAACCACTGTGCCACGACAAAACTCCCTAAACTAACTTCTAATTTGTGACTTTTATGCATTAATTTATCCATTTCAAAAATCTTCCCAAGGAATATATATTTCTAATATAAAAAATAGTTGATGCCTAGCTTATGAATAAAAGCTTAAAACGAATTGAAATTACCATTTGCTTTTTTACAATACCGAATGATTTTAGGGATTCTAGGTAGATATTTTGCTTGACTCGGTATATATAAAACTGCCCAGGAGAAAAAAGTAATATAGACTCTGAATCTCAAGATTGAATAAGCTTTTAAAGGCCAAGGTCTCTAATAATTCCTTAAAGCTTTTATCCCTTTCTCGGCATCCCTTTCAGTTTGTTTTTTAGAATTTCCTTTGTAATACTCTTTATATTCTGAAATGTAATATACCATCCTTGGATTCATCAAATAAATGCAATTTTTGTTATTGTCATTATCCATAATTGCCATAATATGGAAGGTATGATTAACTGGTAATCCTAAATGCTACAAACATTAACTGAAGTAGTACATTTTTATTTTTAATAGCAGAGTAGATGAATTTTAGAACATTTTCATTCTCTTGGCCTTCTGTGTAAGCCTTTTGTACATGATTCTTACACACTGAAAGTTGGCATTTACTGCTTTTGTCCATCTGTCAAAATGGAATTTTGCCTGTTTTAAAATGTGATGAGACAACTATACTTGTACATAAGTGCCAGCAAAACACAGACATAATTTCTAACTCTGTGTAGCATTTCTAGCATTATCCTTTGGGCATTATGATGTCTATGGAAGATTTGATTTTCAACAGGGAAAAAATAAATCTGTTTTAAATTCCATATTCTACTGGATTACATGTTTTGTTCATGTCAAATTTTATTTTTATCCTATGGCATGTTCAGCACAGAGAAGAAAATGAATCACTATTTTCTTTGTTAAATATACATGCTCCATAAAGAAACACTCAAACCAAATCAGATGATAACATGAAAATTTATGAGGTATGAGATGTTATTTTATAAGTAGAAAATATTGTTGATCTTCAGTTAATTATACTCTAAAATAATTACTCTAGGTCATAATTTGGAATAATTATTTTTGAGTTATTTGGCATAGAAAGTAATGTTTTGCAGAATAAAATGTTTTTTAACATGCAAAGACTAACCTGAGTATTTGGCATTTTTGGCTTCCCAAAGCAATGTGCATAACTAGTATATGGATAAGCCGTTTCACAGGTATAGAGTACCGGGTATTTGCTATTGAAGAAGTCAGAACATGCTTAATGTTTCCTTTTCCTAATTTTATAAAGTGTTAAAAAATGTTGAATGTTGAGTTAATATCTGTGCTAATGGTAAGACCAGATAAAAATAAAATTCAAACATAAAGAACAAAGTATGTAGTTAATACAATATTTCATGCAATAAGCACCTTTGACATAATATAAATACTTTTTCCTAGTTTTTTCAGGTAGTTGAATATATAGCAAAAGTGAAAAATAGACAATTATCAGTTGTGTATGAATTTTACTAAAAATTAATATTTTAATCCTAAAATAAAATAAAAGCTACTCAGTAGGGGAGATGAAAAATATTTTTATAATCTAAAATTTTTAACACTACCCATCAAGAAATGGTCAGAAGATCTAAACAGACAATGCTGCAAAGAAGACACACGGATGGCCCAAAAACATATGAAAAGATGTTCAACATCACTAATTATTACAGAAATACAAATCAAAACTACTATGAGGTACCACCTTACACATGCCAGAATGGCCATCATCGAAAAACTCTACAAGCAATGAATGCTGGCGAGGGTGTGGAGAAAAGGGAACCCTACTACACTGCTGGTGGGAATGTAAATTGGTGCAACCACTGTGGAATACAGTATGGAGATTCCTCATAACACTAAAAATAAAATTACCGTTTGATCTAGCAATCCCACTCTTGGTCATCTATCCAGAAAAAAACATGGCTTGAAAAGATACATATGTTCCAGTGTTCACTACAGCACTATACACAATAGCAAGACATGGAAACAACCTAAATGTCCATTGAGAGAGTGGATAAAGAAGATGTGGTACCTATACACTGTGGAATATTACTCAGCCATTAAAAGGAAAGAAATAATGGCATTTGCAGCAACATGGATGGACATAGAAGTTATCATGGCTAAGTGAAGTTAGTCAATGAGACTTACGTGCATAATCTGATAAAAGGACACAATGAACTTGAACAGATACTGTCTCACAGACTTTGAAGAACTTATGTTTTCCAGTGGGGACAGGTTGGGGGCTGGCAGGATCGGATGCGGGTTTGGGATGGAAATGCTATAAAATTAGTTTTGATGATCATTGTACACCTATAAATGTAATAATATTTACTGAGTTGAAAAGAATTCAGAGAAGAGGAATGGCAAAATGCTATAATGTACTTTTAAAGCTTATAAAATGCCTATTAGCTTAAAGTTCACTTATTTAGATAACCCATGCCATTATCTCCCAATCTGACTTACGTTGTTTCTATTTCATAGATGTTGACTGCTATTATTTTCATTAATAATTTGTAGCATATTTAAATTTTTGTTGTTTTGTTTGTTTTGCTAATATTTATATCCTGTCTGGATTTTAAGGAAACCCAGTGCAGGGTATTATAGAGTATAAAGTCCTGAATAGGTCATGCATATGAAGAAATTTCTAGTAAAAATAACCACCTGAATTTATGACCTTGGCTTAGGCAGATATTTCTTAGAAACAACACCAAACGTACAACTTTAAATTAAAAATAACTCTCCAAATTAGACTCCGTGAAAATTATGATTCTCTTTTTAAGACATTGTTCAGAGAATGAAAAGATAAACTTTATACTTGGAGAAGGTATTTGGCTTAGACACCTCACCCAAGTAGATATAGCAATGACAATAAAAGCACATGCTTCATATCTTTAACCACTAGGAAAATTCAAATGAAAACCACAATAAGATAATGCATAGGGCTAGAATGTCTAAGCGGAAGAGCCAGTTCTACACCCCCCCCCAAAAAAAGAACACATGGTACATAATTCTATTTATATCAAATTCCAGAAAGTTCAAAATAAACTACAGTTATAAAAAGCAGATTGCTTGTTGCCTTGTGATGGGGAGGGTAGGACATTTAGGCAGAAGGAGTAACAAAGAGACATGAGGAATTGGGGGAGATGATGTATATGTTCATTACCTTGATTGTGGTGATGGTTTGCCAATGTATCTTTCAAAACATTTCAAATTGTACACCTTTAACATGTAGTTTATTGTAAATTTATTATATGTACCTAATAAAACTGATTAAAAGAGCAAAATAAAAAAAGTTTATTCAGTCTTTAAATATTTAAAAAACAATAGCTGCTAAGACTTTTTAGTCATGTGTTAAATTCCCTTTACCTGTAGCCTCTCTAAATAATGAAGAAGAATAGGGAAGGGGGCATTTCACTTGACTTTCAACATCACTTATTCATCTTTGTACTGGATATACATTTCCATGGTTCATAATAAAAAAGTACACAAAGGTATACAAAAAAATTCTTTCTCTCACTTTTGGAAAATTCATTGAGTTCTTTCCAGAAGCAAATAACAATATCAATTTCTCATGTGTATTTACAGAGCTAACTTTGACATTTAATACAACCTTTATAAAAAAAACTGGTATTTTAAATAAAACATCTCATATTATATTTAAATATCACTGTGAACTAAGTATTTTCATTTTACTCTTTCCTCTACTGCACACTAAACTTAATGTATCTATGCTGGAGAGGATGTGAAGAAACTAATACTCTCAAACATCAGTGTCAAGAGCATGTGAACTATTTCAACTGAATAATTTTTTTAAAAGTTCACATATTCATTATACCTTATGAAATACATTTGATGTTGAACTTCTTTAAAGTTTTTGAATTTTAAAAAAAATTTTGTTATATATGATTTATAATGTTCTGTCAATTTCTGCTATACAGCAAAGTGATGCAGCCATACCTATATATATAAACATTCTTTTCTCACATTATCCTCCATCATGTTCCATAACAAGTGACTAGATATAGTTCCCTGTGCTATACAGTAGGATCTCAGTGCTTATTCACTCCAAAGGCAATAGTTTGCATCCAAACTCCAAGTCCATCCCACTTGTTCCCCCTTCCCCTTGGCAACCACAAGTCTGTTCTCCGTGACTATGAGGTAGATAAGTTTATTTGTGCCTTATATTAGATTCCAGATATAAATGATATCATACGGTATTTGTTTTCCTCTTTCTGACTTAGCTCACTTAGTATGAGATTCTCTAGTTCCATCCATGTTGCTGCAAATGGCATTATTTTGTTCTTTTTTCTGGCTGAGTAGTATTCCATTGTGTGTATGTACCACATCTTCTTAATCCATTCATCTGTCGATGGACATTTAGGTTGTTTCCATATCTTGGCTGTTGTGAACAGTGCTGCTATGGACATAGGGGTGCATGTATCTTTTTCAAGGAAAGTTTTGTCCAGATATATGCCCAGGAGTGGGATTGTTAGGTCATATGTTAGTTTCTTATCTAAAGCTGTTATCTAAACCTGCTTCCTCTGTCTTTACAACAACACAGTGTACTAAAATATACAATCATCATTTTTTTTAAAACTTCTCACTTTCTTCACATTTTTGACATAAGACAGTCTCCATTGATCTGAATTGTGACTAAACAGTAAATGACTGATCTCCAAATTGTCTAGAATAAATATCTATGTTTATAAATAAATTGTTAAAATAGTATCAAGATGAAATATAAAATATTTCATCACTAGAACATGAATACTATTTGTAAATACAGGAATTTTAAAGGTCCATTTACTTCTTAAGATTAGAATTAAGTGGTGGTCTCCTTGGTTGTTTGCTGAGCTCACAGCTTTCTCTCGTCTCTGGGAATGGCACCAAAATACAAAAGTGTATCCTTAGTGATAGCGCTTATATTGTGTGACTCTGCCACTCTGGCTATAGTGGCCTGATTCAGGTATGGTTATCTGAGCCAGGGCTGAGTCAATCAGCTTCTCTCTAACAGGAATTTGACATCTCAAGTGGGGAGAAAGAAGCCAGTGACCTCAGAAAGAGCAAGGAAGAAGAAAGAAGTCTATCATCTGCTAAGATCCCACTAAACTCTCTCATCTTTTATTTCCTAAATCTTGATTATTTAACTTTCTCTCTTGTAGCTTTCTAAGTAAGTATCTCCTCCTCACATTTTTGGTGTTATTATTTAGCTTAAAAATTGATTTATATATTTATTCATTGATTCAACAAATATTTAAAAGAAACTTGTGCTTCAATATGCTCTATCCTATTCAAGGCACTGAAGAGCCTTCAGAAAAAAATCATATAGTTCTTCTCTTTTTAAACTTATTATCTAGCAAAAAAAAAATAATAGTAGTAAGAAAATAAGTGCATATTAAAATTTAATGTGGTGATAAGTTCTATGGGGAAAAGATCAAAATAATAATACAGAAAATGAGGAAGTTGAGAGAAAGGCTAGTCTAGCTAAGATGTCCAGAAAAGGGACGGCATTTTCTTGTACTTAAATAAGAAATGAGAGGATTAACCTTAGGACAATCTGCAGAAAGATTGTTCCAATCTGGAGGAACAATATGTTCAAAGACCCTCCTGAAACATTACATTTTGGTACTTAGGGGCAGACAACCAACAATACCTGAAATAATAATATTAAACTTATGCAAATCACTTTAATTTTTGTGGTTCAGTTTCTTGGTTTAAAAATAAAAAAAAATAATTGGTGAGTTTTCTGGCATGTTTATGAGAGATTACATATTAAAATCATTACATATTAAAGTATATTGTGACGTAAAATATTTTATTTTCTCTCCTTTGTTTATTGTGTTCTATTTAAACTTTAAAGTTTGGGGAAAAAACCTAGACTATGATTATTATGGGTTTAAGAGCATCTTTTATGAGGCTATTCAAAATAATAGAAAGACAAAAACAGTGTATAATTACATTGAAGTTGTTTGAAACTTTTCTTGAACTTCCTTGTACATAAAAAATATGGAAGTTTAAATGAATGAATGAAACTATTATATACCAGCTCCCTCAAATACTTTCAGTATTAGGTAGGCAAAAAAAAAAAAAAAAACAATGTATACTTTCTAAATCTTGATTCAGAAAGAAATAAAATTTCAAAGTGAAAGTTTGGTACACCAAATTATACATTATAATATTGAGTTCAAACATTTAGATAGGTTTACCTTTTAAAGCGGAATTATTTATAAATCTTACTGTTTTGCCATCTGGTGATCATATAAGGCTTATTTATATGATGGCATGTTAAATGAAAGTAATCCCTCAGTATGATGTTTAGGCCTCATTACTGCATTTGAGAGATGTCATGAATAAACGTGGGTTATTTATCTGAAAATGGATTTATCTTATATTTTATTTTTCACTGACACCCCTCTCAAAACAATAGAGGAATGTGTGTTTACTTCCTTCTATTTTCCTTTCTTGTATAGCTTGAATGGAAAAGGAATTATTTTACGCTTGGGTGAAGATCAATGCCATGTAATTGTGGAATATTAAAGTAATCAGAAGTAGAACATATTCATTTATTTGAGGAGAGGTAGGACTATTTCAGTGATAGTTTATGAGTCTCTCCAAACATAACTGGGTGCTGTACCTCAGCCGAGGGCTTCCTTCTTTCACAAGAGGGTGTATGCTCTGAGTTCCAGCTTGACTTCTGGCAAGTATACAGTGTCTGCATCTCCTGGTTATGACAAATCACATCAACAATAGTTGTGTTTGCAGTTATCTTACCCTTGTATAACACATGGAAGTAGTGGACTCTTTAAACAAATGAAAAACTATACTAAAACATACATGAGAGCAGTAATATGATATACAGTGTTCTTCCAAGCATGTTATCAAGTAATATTCGGTTCTTTTTTTCTTTGGAAAAAGACTAACAAAAATAGCAGGAAGTGCTAGGTCTATATGGCTCCAGGTATTTTGTGCGTGCGTGTGTGTGTGTGTGTGTGTGTGTGTGTGTGTGTGTGTGTGAGAGAGAGAGAGAGAGAAAGAGAGAGAGAGAGGGAGAAATATAGTTAGCAATGGTAATGAGCACTAGTTTAACCCAGTTCTTCAGCTGTTGAAATATGAATGATTTTCTTAGTGTCGCTCCACTGCTTCAATTAAATGCTGCTTCCCTTTGCTGTGAAAAATCATTCTAAATCTTTGCAAGTACTTAGCAATTATAGAATGTTTCATACTTTAGAGGCCAGAGCCAATTACATTTGACAAATAACTTTTTGAAGAAGACAAAATTTTAAAAAAGGATAAATAATATGTCAATTCCGGATAGGCCTCAGATCTTATCATTCTATGAGAAACTATCTTATGATAATAGATTAAATATTTGAAGTTCTCTGGAGGTTTGTTCACTTTTCTGTTTACTAAGTGTTTAAAGAATTTTCTTTTAAATTTTTGAAATAAGTGTAATGATCTCCAGAATTGGAATTGCTAGTAGAAAGAATTTTATGTTATTTCTCAACCTTTCAAAATGTGCTCCATATTTTCTTGAGAAGAGCACTGGATTAAAATAAAGAGGAAAAGAGTAAAGGAGATAATGAACGAGGAAGGAAGAAAGGAAGTAAAGTGGTGAAATTTGAGATTTGAACTCATGCTGTCTGATTTCAGATCCCTTAGATTTGACCAATTTCCTGGCACTTCCTGGGAGCTAAATATTATATTTGTCCTTAAAAAATTCCTTATTAGGTTACATAGAGTAGAAAGAGGAATCCTGAGAGGTCCAGAATGTGACAGAATTGTATTTTTTAAGAGAAGGGGAGCCATGACTCTTCTGGAAGAAGAAAGTGAGAGAAAAGACAGAAGGAAGCTGGGCAGGGGATGTGTGTGGAGTGAGCAAGTCCTCATTATTTCCTGATCCTTCTAGGACCCCCAAATTCTCTATAAAAATATATGATAGTTTGAAGTGATGAAAGAGGATTATTGGGGAAATCACTACAGATTACGATCCTTTAGAACCTAGATTTCTGTTAATTAGACATTTGCTTGCCCTCTCCCAACTGTCCTTTCATGACAAAGGCTAGGTCATGGTTGATACACAGTTGTAGTTTTGAACAAGGGATTCGAAATTCTAAGATCTTCCCCACCTTTGTCACTCACTTCAGTGAGTTACATGACCTATGTTTGGTCTCAGACATCTACCTTTTCTGGCCGTAAGAGTTTATAATATCATGACGAGTTGTTCTCTAAATTTTTCTCTATTATGCCTTTGCCAGAGAAATTCTCCATCATATGATTAAGGGACTAAACCACAAATATAAAAATAATATTCTACTCATGCAAATATCAAGTTATATATTATCAATAAAATTAAATATTATGGAACCATTTTTTCTGTTTTTTTTCCTGGTTTCTCAACTATTTTTAGCATTATTACTTACTATAGTTTGCATTAGTATTTAACCTAAGAATTCCCACAATTAGTAGACTTTTGTTTAAGTGACATAGCTCACTACATAGTGAGTAGAAATAGCCTAAATCGTTTTAACTCTGGTGATTGCTGTCATAATCATTTCAACGGAAAAGGCATGCTGCTGCCAAATATTATCCAATATTTTGTCTCTTTGGCTTCATAAAAGGATAAAGTAACCCTTGATATAACATATTCCAAAAACATGATGGTTCATGAAGTGAGAAATTATGGGTTTGGGTTTTTTATAAAATTTGAAAGGTCAAGAGGGTAAGCAGATGGCTAGCTGTAGAATATATTACATATTAAGCAATTGTTTTGATGTGCCAGGCAAAGTCCTGGAAGCTTATGAGATTGTAAAATCCAATGACCCTGCATTAGACTGAGGGTTCAGCTCATGATACACATGCAGTTTTAGAGATCTCATTTATCACTGCTTTATTATCTGTCAGAAACTCACACGATTCAACACGATTAATACGCTGTGCTATAGTTTTCACTATTGCTCTTTTTTAACTTTTTTTTTCCCCCATCTTACTATGTTATGTTTCTTTTACAATATTACTAAGTTTGGGATAATCAAATGACAGCTCAGCAATGCTAAATGATTTTTCAGCAACTTTTCAGTACTCATAACTAATAAAATTTTATAACGGATATAAAGAATTTAGATACTCAATGCCACATACTGTCCTCAATGTATGTGAGTAATTTCATTGTCATAAGTTAGAGTTTGAATGCCAAGAATGGCAGAATTTTTTTCGTAATTGTATAAAATGCTTAAAACTATTTCCTTCCTTTAAAAAAAAGTTAATCCTAAGTAGGTGATCTGTAATACTATACTTGATGAACCTTTCTCAAATCAAAACAAAAACACTCAAAGGCAAATAACTGTCTTAGAAACTTAAGGAAATACGTTTGTGAGGGTTGTTTTTAGTGTGATACTATTAAAAGTTTACCAGTATGATGTGAAACAGCATGCTACTGTTCCCCATTTCAGGGGTTTCTAATGGATGATGTCTAATAATATTTACTCAAAGCCAGCTTTAAAAAATGTATCCTCCTTTCTGCGTTTCAGCACATATGGTACTTCTAATTTTTAAGAATCTTCTATGAGCAAATACAATTTCATTAAATGTAGTATAGAAAATTCAAAAGCTCAGAATTCTAAAGTTGTGACCAGACAAAACCACAGTTTATTATTATGTTCATTTAATTAAAAGTAATTTTAAATGTATTTCCTTTTGTTTAATGGAAGCCCTAACTTTTGAGCATAAATAACTAAGCAGTCCTTAAAACATAAATGCATTAAAAAAAATTAAGTGATAACATTTCTGCCCCATGTTTCCTACAGAAAACAACATAATTTTCAAATATCACATCTAAAGGAATGCTTTTTAATTTTTTAATTAAAAAAACTTTAGCTACACCATGGTATGGGAAAGTTCCTGGATCAGGGACCAAACCCACACCACAGCAGTCATCTGAGACACTGCAATGACAACGCCAGATCCTTGACCCACTAGGCCACCAGGGAATTCCAAGAATGTTTTCTAAGATAAACCTTCATTCATTGTCTTCACTGCAGAGTTTATGTAGCATAGAGGACTCTGTTAGTAGAGGCTTTTTACTCCTCCTCAGTTCCCTGGGATATTCATTAAAGACAGCTAATACTTAATCTAGTAAGTATATCTATCTCTATATCAAATTAAAATAATTTTAGAAGTTATTTCAGATTGTGGGAGAAGCTACTATTTTTCAGTTGCGGGCTTTCTTGCTTAGTGAGGTTCTTGTTTAATAAAAGGTTTAAATATGTGCTGCGTTATTTATCAAAGCAGGGTATTTATTAAGGCAGGGACTCCCAATATGTGAACCTTTTAAAAATGTAAAGCTAAAAGAAATCTATTAAGTGGGTGAAAGGATCAGTGTAATGGAAAGCAAAAATACCATATGACACCTAGAACACTGGAATGTGCTCCTGACAGAAAATGAACTTGTGTAACACAGTTTGCTTCTGTAGGGTTAAGTTCAATCCTCTATTTAAAAAAAAAGGAAAAAAAAGAGTTGGGACTATAGATTATCTTTAAAGTGATGCTGCAAAGTGTGACTCCAGTAGGAGAGCACTTTTGCTTGGAGCAAAACTTAACTCAAGTTCCCTTTTTTTTTTTTCCCCTAAGGTGTATCATCCATATCATAATATCCTCCATGAAGCAGAGCTATGAAAATTAAATGAGATAAATTTACCAAGTATTTAGTTTATTGCATGACATATAGAAGATGTTATTTTAAAAATATGTCTATTCCTTCAACTTTCCCCTTTTTTCTCCTCTGGCTCTTTCTTCCTATTCTAAGTTTCAATGATTTATCTCAAGATATTTTATACCCAGGTCTGCAAAAGTTCTTGCAGCTAGAGAATTATTATAGTACAAAAGTTCAGTTGAGGAGCATTCAAGTCAGTGCAGTGCAGAGAGATATCCCAAAGCGTTAAGTTACCATTACAAACTTAAGAGAATGCATTTGACCTCAAAGTAAACTGTAGAAAATATCGCCTAGCAATAGTTTTAAACACAAGGGACTTCGTTTTTACATCAAATAATGCTCTGAAATTCAATTTTATATTTTCTGATAATCTGTTAATGACCATGAAATAATGCAAGAGTACATACAGTTGAAAGTTTTTATCATTGAACAGAAAGTATACTCACATATGTTAAGATATCTAGTTCAAATGATTTTTGAACATGAAGGGAAAACATTAAAAGTATGTATATATCTTAACCAGATAATTTAAAATTCCAGTTTAATAATAAAATTTGGTAGGAGCAGTTGATTCTGGAGGTACAAAAGAAGCAAGTAAGGTATATATTTTGAATCTCTGGAATTAGACTACCTAACTTTCTCTGTATCATGGAATAATTAACAAGGAAGTTTATAAATAGGGTTTTGTATGAAAGGATGATATCACCTACACTAATCTGGTAAGCATCCTAGTTAACATCTCTGATCTGTATTAACTTCAAGCATACTGGAAAAGTCAGTCCCAAAATTAGTTGAGTAGCTATAATGGCTTTCTTGATTGGCAGTGAAGAAAAATTGCTCTTTAAGTCTGCAGGTTCAATTTTTACACAAGGCCAAAATATCCAGTCTTCAGGAATCTTAGGTAATGAAGATGGTAAACTAAACATTTTTAACTGAAGACAATTTAAAATTCAGTGTAAAGTCTAGTTTTAAAATATTGATAACATACTATGCATGTTTTGTTTAAGAAGCAATTGGTGGTATGCGCAATGAACTTTTTCTATTGGAGTGATAGCCTTATAACTTCAGTTTAAAGACTACAATTAAGTAATTTGTACTTTTAATTTTGAGCTGAAATATACAAAGTTTGTATAGTTTTAAAACATTTAAGAAAATTTTATTCCCTCATATTTACATCTCACATAATATGTAATTATACATTTACATAATTACCTAATAACTTAATGTTTAAGTTACATTTTAAGTTAATTACATAACAATATTTAAGTAAAATTACATATTTACATAACTTAATGTTTAAGTAATTAAACATTAAAGACTTTATTATTCAGAAAATTTCTATTTGATAAGTGAGACAATTGAAATACTTATAAAGAGAATCAAATATGGGAGTTCCCTTCGTGACTCAGTGGTTAACGAATCCGGCTAAGAACAATGAGGTTGCAGGTTCAATCCCTGGCCTTGCTCAGTGGGTTAAGGATCCAGCGTTGCCGTGAGCTGCGGTGAAGGTTGCAGATGCGGCTCGGATCCCGCGTTGCTGTGGCTGTGGTGTAGGCCGGCAGCTACAGCTCCTGTTAGACCCCTAGCCTGGGAACCTCCATATGCCGCAGGTGTGGCTCTACATAAAGGCAAAAAGACAAAAAAAAAAAAAAAAAAAGAGAGAGAGAGAATCAAATATATTCCATTTTAAAATGTGGTTAAAATACTTGAATATATTTAATTAATTAAATTTGCAAATGGGATCAGAAATTGCTCAAAGCCTACAAAAAGCAATTGTAATACTCTCTAAATGTATAAACAAAATAATAAAATCTATATGTTCGACTTCAAGGCTTAAGATATTTTGTTATAATTTTAATAATTGAAATGTTAATATTAAGAAAATAAAGTGAGTCTCTATTCACTGTGGTAAGAACAGGTAACATGGATATGGTCTCAAATTTTTAAGTGTACAATATATTATTGCTGACTCTAGTACAAGGTTATATAACAGATTGCTAGAACTTACTCATCTTGCTTAACTTAAACTTTATACTATTGATTAGTAGTTCCTCTCTCCCCTCCTTCTGGCCCCTGGCAACCACCATTCCACTTTCTGATTCTATGAATTTGACTAGTTTAGATACTGCGTGAAGGGAAATGATGTGCTATTTCTTTCTGTGAGTGCATTTTTTCATTTTGCGTAATGTCCTCAAGGTTCATCCATGTTGTTACATTGCACAATCCCTTCTTTTTTGAGTGGAATAATATTCTATGATATGTCTATACTGCCTTTTCTTATCCATTCATCTCAATGAATATTTAAAGGTTTCTGCATTTTTGGCTACTGTGAATAGTGCTTCATGAAACATGGGGGTGCTAGTTTCTCTTCAGGATCATGATTTCAATTATTTTTGATCAATACCCAGAAGTGAGATTACTGGATCATAATGGGTTTCTATTTTTAATTTTGGAAGGGACCTCTATAATGCTTTCCATAGTGGCTCCACCATTTTGTATTCCCACCATAGTGTGCAAAAGCTTCAATTTCTCTACGTCCTCACCCACACTTGTCATCTATTGTTTGTTGTTTTGTTTTTTGATAATAGCCATCCTGACAGGTGTAAGGTGACAGCTCATCATGGTTTTGATGACTAGCCTTTCAAAAATACAGAAACCACCATTGTGAAATATAGTCCTTACAGAAATACAGAGTCCACTTTTACCACTTTGCACTGTAAGATCTCTAGGATATCAATAATAACACTTAATTTCACTGTCTCAGACTTTAACCTGTAAAATGGGGACAAAAGCTACTATTTAATATAATTGTTTTGAGGATTGACATGAGCAACATAGATAATAACATAGGAGTGCCGATGAAGTGCTTGACACATACGTGCACAATAACTACTGTTACTATTAAATTCCTTAGGAAAAGCATAAGACAATAATTATTTTGCTCTTAGCACTTAAAAATTCTTTTTTAAAAATATAAATCTGGAGTTCCCTTTGTGGTTCAGAGGATAACAAACCCGACTAGGATCCATGAGAATGTGGGCTCAATCCTTGGCCTTGCTCAGTAGGTTAAGGATCCAGCATTGTCATGAGTTGTGGTGTAGGTCACAAACATGGCTCGGATCCCACATTGCTGTAACTGTGGCTTAGGCCGGCAGCTGTAGCTCAGACTCGACCCCAAGCCTGGGAACTTCCATAAGCTGTAGGTGCAGCCCCAAAAAGCAAAATAAAAATATAAACTTGGCCATCTCAAAGCTAATACGTGGAACAGCATTTAATGAAGTCTCTAGTACTGAATACTTGCATCGTAATTGGCCTGTGGAAATGGTGGAACATTTTGTAAATTAAGTATTCAGAGACTCTTAAAATATACACATTAGAAGCTTGGTTTGTCATATTTACATCATGAGTATGCTAAAGAAATTTTAATGCCATTAGCAGCAACATGGATGGACCTAGAGAGATCATACTAAGTGAAATTAGTGAAAGACAAACATCATAAGATATCATATGGAATCTCAAAAAAAAATGATACTAATGAACTCATTTCCAGAACAGAAAAAGACTGACAGACTTTGAAAATAAATTTATGGTTACCGAAGGGGATAGGCAGTAACAAAATTATAAGATTATCTGTCTCCTGTTTTGCTCTTTTTCACTTAATGTAAAACAGTTGCTTTGTATTTAATATTAATCTTAAAAAATTAATAAATAATTGGCAACATTAGTCTTTTGAGGGACTGAAAACCCAGGCTGAAACTAAACCAGAGCACTGAAATCATTTTCACCCTTTCCTTTCTGGACAATGTTAGACTACAGACGAATTTCAGTAAACTGATAGATACAGCAAAAGAATAAAGGAAGTATCATATCCTCCCTCCCTTTGTCTATGGTATTCCAATATGATCAAACAGTTGAGAGGAAAAGTCCTTTACAAAAGAAGCCCAGTTAATAAATGCAATAGGAATGATACAGTCATCACTTTTTACCCTCATGAAATAACAGATCTATGCAATAAACACTAAACCTGTATGTATAAATTAGTAAAGGAAAACTGGAGTTCCTGTAGTGGCACAGCAGAAACGAATCCGACTAGGAACCATGAGGTTCAATCCCTGGCATCACTCAGTGGGTTAACGTTCCAGCACTGCCGTGAGCTGTGGTGTAGGTCGCAGACGCTGCTCGGACCTGGCATGGCTGTGGCTCTGGTGTAGGCCAGCGGCTACAGCTCCAATTAGACCCCTAGCCTGGGAACCTCCATATATTGCAGGTGCGGCCCTAGAAAGCCAAAAAAAAAAAGAAAAAGAAAAAGAAAACTGATATGTAATGAATAAACTGGTAAATTTCAGCACTGCTAAAAAGGGGATTACCATGAACTGTGCCTCATGTTTTAGTGCAATAGGACATACAGAGTGCCATGTATGCATTATTCCCACATAATGCATTGGTCCTATATGTAAATATTTGAATCTAAATATCTGTTTACAGTAAACACTTGAGGTAGAACAAGTCTGCAACATAACAAGAAAGCCCATAATGAGCAATATTCCACGGGAAATTGGCCTGGATTCTCTTTAAAAAAAATAGTCACTCATTTACAAAATGGAAGAAGGGTTATTAAAGAATAAAAAGTATTTACAAAGATAACAATACAATGCTGTGTGCACACTTTGAGCACCCCCAAAGAAACATTCTGTAAAGCATTATTTGAGATAAATTGGGTAATTTAAATACAGAATGGTTATAATTTTGTTAAAATAATTAGATATAAATGACTTGTTCATAACTATTTTTTACTTAGGTCCTTATCAGATGCTTAGATGAATACTGAAGTATTTATAGGTAAAGGGATATGATGACTGGGATTTGCTTTAAGTTCACCCTTTCCCCTCTAACTGCCTTCCCCACACACACTTTTCAAAATGTATTTGGACCATCCATGAATATTTTGAATTTCTTCCTACTAGGATGCCTTCAGCTATTATTTTAATTATTAAACACATTTGAGATTCTAAAGGGACACATTGATTTTTATTACATTTTATTTTTCATTATGAAATGTTGGCATTGTGCACTATATTGAATAAGTGTCTTGCTATAAAAAATTTACCGTTGCATTTCTTCTGTCTTAAGTAATTTACCACACTTTGCACATGGCTTCAATGATGTTACATTAAACTAAATAATTACTAACTGAAAAAGTTTAATTTTAATAAACATTTCTATAACAGTATTCACATATAGTTAGTATTCATATATACTAGTATCCATGTATAATTAGTGCCTAGAAATTGTTATGTTCACTCGCTATATATGAATCTAATACTGCTGAAGTTTCAAAACATTGCCTAGCAACTAAACAATAAAAACTACTGAATCTAATTCATAACGGTATGTTTCAAAATACTAAGAGTCTCTGATTTACTGTCATTAGTGTTGTAGGCTGTGACTGGCAAATTTGGCTACTAAATTATGAAATTTGATTACTAAATTCATACTCTTTACTGATTAGCCTCTAAAAATGGGCATTAGAATTCCCTTGGGGCAAAGTGGGTTAAGATTCTGGTGTTACTGCAGCAGCTTGAATCTATGCTGTAGTGTGGGTCCGATCCCTGGCCTCGAAACTTCCACAGACCAGGGAGAGCCTATACACACACACGCCCACACACACACACACACACACACATACACATATATACGTATATACATATATGTACACACACACACACACACACACACACACACACACACACACAAACCCTGGTCAATGACATGAAATGAATAGTGTACTGATTTTCTATTTCAGTGGGCGAACAAGAAGAAATTATGTAAGCGTTGGCTTTCATCAGCTCAGTTCTTTCCTATAACAGAGGGAATATCTTATCTAATGCAAAATTCAGTTTATCAACATCTAACTTATTTCTAGCAGTTTATTATTCCCTACTCTCAATGCCTATGTTTTTATTTTCTTTTTCTTTCATTTCTTTGGCCATGCCCACTGCATGCGGTAGTTTTTGGGACAGGGATCGAACCTGCACTACAGCAGTGATTCCAGCAGCTGTAGTAGCAAGGCTGGATACTTAACCCACTGTGCCACAAGGGAACTCCTGGAGTATATTTTTTGACTCTATAGTTACAAAATGATATGTGAAATGAGTTTACATAAGCTCTAGTCTGGTGCTTCTATGTATGTACATGTGTGTGTCTGTGTGTTTTAACTTGGACAAATTAATAACTATTTATTTCCCCAATGTTCTGAGAAATTAATCATAAAGTAGGTAATTGCTTAATACTTACTGAATATAATTAAAGGTAAGAAAATCATAATCTAAATAAATAACATAATTAGTATATTATAATAATATAATTAATGTGTTGAATACATTGATAATATATATATATGGATACTATTTAAATATGAATCTTCCCAGAGGAAAACATAGATAGATAAATTAAATGTAAATACACACTCTGATTGGATTAGTACTAAACATATCCTTGAAAACATATATGGGAAGGAAAATAATGGATAAAGATGTATTGCTTCGTTTGCTTTATCTTCCTTGGTCATTTTTTTTCATATGTTGCAAGGGTAATTTTCCTTTAAATCATATTTCACATGATTAAAAATTCATCCACATGCATTAGTTTATTAATTGTTATTTTAAAATATTGCAGCTCAATACTCCTCTAGACCACAGGGATATGAATTAGATTTTTTTAGACCATGAAAACATGATCTAAGCAAAGCATGCTTTGAAAAGAAGCTAAAAAATAATGACCTCATGTTTCCTCTCTATATTTTGTTTCAGAGTGTGTTTACCATTAAGCTTTACCCAATTAATACTCCATAATGATTTCTCAGGCATTCATGAGCAGAGAATTATAAGGGCTAATTCCCTTGAAAGTCAGAGAAAAAAAATGACATTGGGGACTGCAAGAACTTTTATTTGATTTTCCTCTAAATGTTAATAGGGTTTAAAGAAAGCATTGGTAAATTTACAAGTATTATAAAAAGTAATCACTTTAACATGGATGATGGAGAAAAGAGACTGGCATCTAAAATTTGCTGCATATAGAACTGCCTTGAGCAACCATATAATTTATGATCTGCACTGATCATTTTGAAAATGCACTATTAATAATTACATTGGACATCTAAAATACGGCACAAATGAACCTACCTACAAAACAGAAACAGGCTCATGGACCCAGAGAACAGACTTGCAGTTGTGAAGGGAGAGGGGGGAAGAAATGGGATGGATGTGGAGTTTGGGGTTGGTAGATGCAAACTATTACATTTAGAATGAATAAGCAATGAGGTCTACTGTATAGCACAGGGAACTATACCCAGACTCTTGGAATAGACCATAATGGAAGAAAATATGAGAAAAAGAACATATATGTGTGTATACACACACACACACATGATTGGGTCACTAGGCTGTTCAGCAGAAATTAACTCAACGTTATATATCAACTATACCCTAATTAAAAAACAAATAAAAATTACATTGGGACAGTATGTCCCTGCCAGGCAGACAGGATGTGTAATCATCCTAGTACTGGATATTCAAGAACTTTCAGTGTATATCAGCATAAAGAAAACAGTATAATTGTTGTGGCTATTTCTCAAAGATAAGGAGCAGCAGGAGTCTGGAATGTTTCTACATTTAAAATGGTTTTTTAAATGGTGAATTCAAATTTTAAATAATAATAAAAATAGATGTTTTGAAAGTCACTAGAAATTTAGATAACTTTTTACTTTTCAAATGTCTATTTCCTTGTGCGCGTGTATATATATATACATACATACAATATATATATTATTTAAAGATGAAAAGAAAGAAGTTGGAGAAAAAAGTTTTTATAATTTTCTTCAGAGCAAGAAATATCCTAAATATGTTTTATTTTTTAAAGGAAATAAAATAAGCGTCAGTAAAATATTTTCTATGACATAAATTATTTCATGATTTTTAATCATGTTAAGACAGTTTTAAAGAATAAAATATAGGAGACAAACTTTAATCATAATTTCAGCATGTGATATAAATAGCAATGTATAATTTCTGTCCTTGGAATTCTAAAATAACTCTTCTTTATGAAAAATATTTTACAATTTAAATAATATTCTAGGTAGCTTTAAAAGGTTGCTATATGTAACCTACTTTTTTCATATTATCACCCCTTAAAGAGGCAAAATAATGGTCCTATTAAAATGTTTTTGCATCACGTATTTACCTTTAATTTTAATTACGTTAGAAATCAGTTGGTAGTTTGGCATGAAACCCATACCACACTCAAAATAACATGATAATTTAATGAAGGGACTATTTTCAAAGGTGTGGCCAAGGGTCAACAAGAGCAGGAAACTCACCACTCCTACAGATAAGCAGACAAGGGAAGTGATTAAGTGATTATGTCAACCAGAAGTAACAGTTTCACCAACAGAAAGTGATCCTTCTACAGTCTTCCTCTGGCCAGGGCTATTAGACTATGGAGCTCTAAGAAGTTCCCTAGTGAATTACCTGGGATTCTTGACCATACTTATATGTGGCATCTAATAAAACCAAACTCATTGAAACAAATAGTAAAATGATGATTGCTGGGGCTGGCAGGTGACCGGGAAAATGAGGAGATGTTGGTCAAAGTGTGCAAACCCCCAGTTATAAAATGAATGATTTCAGGGGATCTAATGTATAGTATGGTGATTATAGATAACAATATCGTATTACGTTCTAGAAAGTTGCTAGGAAAATAGATTTTAAATGTTCTCACTCTACACACCCGGAAAAAGATAATTATGTGAGGTGATGGATGAGTATATCAAATGGTCATATTTTACATCTTAAACTAACACATAGCTATACGTCAATTATATCTGAATAAAGCAGGGATTAAAAAAAGAAAACCTCTTTAAAACCAATTTAAATAATATTCTAAGTAGCTTCAAATGGTTGTTATATGTAACCGACTTTTGTGCAGCAATAGTTGTGATTCACTACCTTGGCCAACAGAGTAACTTTCTTTGCTCAGGAAAGGTCAGAGGCATAAGGAGCAGGATAAGGCATGGTTCCACAACTAATGTTCTCCTTTTACTGTTTTGAAATCTTAATAATATTAACTTTGAATTTGTGTATGTGAAGTCCGATGGGACATTAGAATATGCCTGTCAGTAAAAGAAATATGTGTAATAGGCACGTTCAGCATTGTTTCTTGTCTCTTCATTTGTGTACAGTATTTGCAGTACTCTATTAGCACAGAATTTTGGTGGATCCATTATGCATGAGATTCAATGAGACTCAAAGCAAGTTCGGGGTCATCATGCTGTGTCTACACCTAAGCAAGTGGGAAGACTGACAACTTCTTATCCAAGCGCCAACCATCCATCTAAGTTGGAAAATATGACAGAGAGGGAAAAGAAAAAGCAACTACAGTTCTTTTTTTTTCAGTCATTCCTTATTAAGCCAAAGTTTTGATAGAATATGCACATATATATTGAAAAGTGAAATAAAAACAGTTAAATCAGTTTTATATAGCATTTCCACTCTTCAGATCATAATAAAATACAGACTCATGAACAAGCCATGAAAACCAATCTGTACTTTTTATAATTCTGAATACGAGTTCAATGCTCTTATATTGTTATTTAAAACTGTCACCACACAATATAATGATGAACATTAAAATACATTTGGTAATAATTTATTTTTAAAATCTAGAATGACATCAGATGGCAAATAAAAACACTGTAAGTTGAGAGAGACTGTGAAAGCAGAGAATACTTTACATTTTAGTACTATTAAAGGCTTTTTGAACATTTTCATTTTGCTCTGGGGCTCAAAAATAGGAACTACATCTTTCCAATTGAAACAAAAACAATTAAATTGCAGTCTCTCCCTTGACCATCCTCAATCTGCTGAAGAAAAATGAAAGGATTCTGAGGTTCTCTCTTCTCATAATACATTTTTAATGAACTTTGTAAAGGATAGGCAGGGAAGTATCTGATTAAATTGCACCAACAAAATAAATTCCAACATGCCCAATTTCTAGTCTTTAGAGTCTTTAAACAATATCTAAAGGAAATTCAGTTATTGCAACTCATTGACTACATCAGTCTGTGAGTCAAGGCTTCGATTAACCAACACAATTGACTAATATACTACTCAACTGTGATCAAACCAAGATGTTGAAACCTGAGATTTGGTGTGGGACATCGATTAATAAACTCAGGCTAGTGAAGCTTTGTATTTTATTTTCCTTTGGGCTACTTTTCCCCACATATTTATATGCTCCCCGATTCCTGCTGATGCAAATTAGCCTTCTTATAGCCTGTTTAAATTGACTCCTCTATAGAGTGGCTATTTTGAAACAATCTCTCATGGCCACCATTCTAGATAAATGGCAGGTGGGCACTGGGGAGTTCCGATACTAAGGACATAGGCATCATCCTGTAAGACAAAGTGTCATAACTGATAAAAAGCTTTTACACAGAGGAAGGCTGAGTCCTTCAAGTAGGAAGGGACGTTGATGTGCTTAGAGAGTTAATTACAGTAGGATTTATAGGTTTACACATCTCAGGGTTCTACGCCTCCTCACATCTTCCCTTAATTTAGTATAAGAAATGAAGCGATAACACAGACTAGTTTTGTGTGTTTCTATTTAATCTATGCAATATGACCCTACAATATTTTCTCTGCAATTTTTCAAGAGGAGAGATTCTATCAAGGCCAGTATAGAGACCCTCAGATTTTATACCAGTGTGCTGAGTTGTGTTTCTAAGGTTCAGTTTGACCTATTAATTGTATGTACTCCCAAGGGTCTTCCAGACCAGTTTCCCAAGTCACAACCTTTGTAATCATCAAATATGATGCCACTTAGGGCACATTTTACCAGTGTTCAACACCCAAGTAAGTTATCTACACACTCCTCAAATATGTTAGCAACTGAATCTCAAAACTCAGTTTTGAAAGTCTACTCACTCCTAATAGCAGTTAAAGTTTCAGAATCATAAAGATAGCGCACAGTGTATAAATTGCATACTCCAATTAAAAGTCAAAATTTTACAAAATTAACATCGAAAAACAAGATCACTTCAAATTAGAAGCCATAATATTTTTCTTTTATAATCTAAACTTTCCTAAAATTGTGTTCACTATTCAATACAAACCAGTCTTAACCAAATATTGAGTTCTATAAATTCACATTTATAGATAATTGTTATACAGTAGTTTAAATATTTTGTTTTAATACAAAAATACCTTTGAGTTTTAAATTTATTTTAACTCTATTAAGCATATCTATATAGGTTATTTACTAAAGTAAGTATTGGCAGAAAACAGAGAAAACCTCAAATTCTACAAATAATTGTCTATATCATTCCAATTTTAATTCTTCTAAGAATGTTGTAAAATAAAAGCAATTTGAGGTATAATAATATTAATATTTCAAAGATGATAATTACTATCTGTTTTAAAGAAGTTAGGTACAGCTGTCTACAAAATAATTAAAAGCATGTTTTAAAATAAAAAAAAGTGGATGGAAGTGATGTGATTAAACAAATGATTATGAATTAAGTAATTTTAAAAGAGAAAATCAGATATAAGCCATTTGGAAAGTAAGTGACAAATAAACTTGAAAAGGCATTGCTGACAGCTTAAGAATGTTAGAAATTTGATCTAGGAAGTGTCTTTGATCAGAAGAGCAAGAAACAATAGATAAATCATTATGTTCAAAGTTTTATACATTTTCCAACTTAACTGGTTACTTATTTATTTTCATTTAAGAAATCTCATGAAGAGTCAACCTAGTGATTAATAACAGAAGAATCATAAAAGTGAATTATTTGTTTCACTATCATTTTAAGACAAATGGTAACTACATTTTATTTTATATTTGCTTTTTTAATTTTTCTTTTTACCTTTTGACTCCCTTAACTCATTTCTCCTACCCCTTCAAGTCCTGCCTTTGGGAACCACCAACCTATCCTTTGTATCAATGAGCTTTTTTTTTTTTTTTTAGATTCTATGTACAAGAGAGATTGAGATCATATTTATCTTCCTCTTTCTGACTTATTTAACTTAGCATAATGTCCTCACAGCCCATTTACGTTATTAAGAATAGCAAGATTTCATTCTTTTCTACAGCTGAATAATACACCACAACTTCTCTATCCATACATTTATCAATCAAAACAAATTGTTTCCATAACTTGGCTATTTTATTTTATTTTATTGTCTTTTTGCCTTTTATGTAGAGCCGCACCCGCGGCATATGGAGGTTCCCAGGCTAGGGGTCTAACAGGAGCTGTAGCCACAGGCCTTCGCCACAGCCACAGCAACGCGGGATCCGAGCCGCGTCTGCAACCTTCACCACAGCTCAGGGCAACGCCAGATCCTTAACCCACTGAGCAAGGCCAGGGATCGAACCCGCAACCTCACGGTTCTTAGTCGGATTCGTTAACCACTGAGCCACAAAGGGAACTCCCATAACTTGGCTATTTTAAACAATGCTACAGCGAACATAGGAGTGCATAACTATTTTCTAGTTAGTATTTTTGTTTTGATCAGATAAATACCCAGCAGTGGAATTTCTGGATTATGTGGAACATTTTTTTTTTAATTTTTGAGGAATTCCCATACTGTTCTGTTTTGTTTTATTTTTAATGGCTGCACCCACAGCATATGAAAGTTCCTGGGCCAGGAACTGAATCAAAGCTGCAGCTGCAGCCTATACCACAGCTGCAACAACACAAGATCCTTTAACCCACTGCACCAGGCCAGGGATCCAACCAACACTCCCATAGTGAACCAGTTCACTGCAGTTCGATTTTTAACACACTGCACAATAGCAGGAACTCCCCAATACTGTTTTTCATTATGGCTTCACCAATTTAAATTCCTATCAGTGGTCTGCTAGGGTTCCCTTTTCTCCACATCCTCACCAACACTTATTTCTTGTCTCTTTGATAACAGTCATTCTAAAGCTGTGAGATGTTACCTTATTGTGGTTTGGATTTACTTTTCTTTGTTGATTAGTGATCAGAAGTGGTGAGAGTGGGCATTCTTGCCTTATCCTGATTTTAGACAAAATGCTTCCAGCTTTTCAGCTTTAAGTATTATATTAGCTATGGGCTTATCATAATGGCCTTTATTATATTGAGGTTCCCTCTTTACCAACTTTCTGAGAGTTTAATCATAAAGGATGTTAGTTTTGTCAAAAGCTTTTTTGTGGGCATCTATTGATGTAATCATATGATTTTCATTCTTCATTTTATTAATGGGTTGTACCACACTGATTTGCCAAGGGTAAACCATCCTTGCATACCTGAAATAGATTCCACTGGATCATAGTGTATAACTCTCTCAACATATTGCTGAATTTAGTTTGCTAATTTTTTGTTGAAGATTTTAAACCCATGTTCTTCAAGGATACTGACTTGTAATTATTTTTTTCTTATTGTGTCCATGTCTGTATCAGGATTGTATTATTTTTTTCTTATTGTGTCCATGTCTGTATCAGGGTTGTGCTTTCCTCATAAAATGAAACTGGAAGAGTTTCCATTTTTTAATTTTTTTCAAAGAGTTTGAGAACGATTGACATTAATTCTTCTTTGAATGTTTGGTAGAATTCACCAGTGCAGCCATGTGGTTCTGGACTTCTGTTTGTTGGGAGGCTTTCTATTGCTATATCAATTTCCTTAGTAACAATCAGTCTGTTCAGATTTTCTATTTCATTGTGTTTCAGATTGTGTACTTCTAGGATTTTATATATTTCTTCCAGGTTGTCCAATTTGTTGTTGTATAATTGTTCATACTAGTGTCTTATGATCTTTTATATTTCTGTGGTATCAGTTGTAACAGCTCCTCTTTTATTTATGATTTTTTAATTTGAATTCTTTTTTTTTTTTGAGTCTAGCCAAAAGCTTATCTTTTTAAAGAACCAAATCTTAGTTTCATGGATCTTATATTGCCTTTCATTTCCTATTTTATTCTTTTCAATTTTATTATTTGCTATTTCCTTCCTTCTATTAACTTTTGGCTTCATTTATTGAGAAAAGTTAGTTTTAAATACATTAGAATGCCTGTATTCAACATATATTTTCCACAGAAACAGACATAAAGCAGACAGCTATTTCTTAAATGTTAAGTAATTTGTTTTTCATTTTTATCAAATTTGATGACAAATATGTTCATCAGGAAAGAGAACCCTTATGAAAATTTAGGCAAAAGGTAGAAAGCTATAAAGTTTGGTTAGAATGAGATACAGAAACAGAACTTTAGTTTCTTTTCTATATTACTTTATATTTGAGATCTTATTTCTCATCACCATTTAATGTAATGCAGGAAAAATAAAGTCTAAGTGAGAAATTAATTACAGGTAGTAATTAGGTTTCATTGAATGTAGTCCCTCTATTGGTTCTTACATTTGTCTTAGGACAAGAGTGCTCAATTTATTTTATTTTATATTTTCTGTGCATTTGACAACTTTCTTTCACTGAGGTAAGGTGTATTTATTTTACCATGCACTAAATTGAATTGAGAATTTTAAATAGTAGACGTAAGTGAAAGGCAAACATTAGCTCACTAATATGTTAAGTTAAAAATTCTCACTTTTCCATGTCACTAAATACCCTGTAGTTTAAAATTTCAATCTGGTTTTAGCACAGATGTGGGGCTCATGTGGAATGTGTCCTCAATGTACACTTCCCTCACACTCTCCAGTCCATGGCTTTCATCATTTGTTACTTGATTGTTGAAAATCTTGGAACATTTAGGCCTCTTCAAATGAAAAGACCACCCATCCCATTTCTATCATCTTTTTCTGTTCCTAACTTCTCAGTGTATCTATATTCAGCATACATGTGTTTGCCATAATTATTGCTCTAGTCATTGTGCAAAATAGTTGGCTTAAATCACCTCAATAAATCCTTACAACACTCAAAAATTAGATATGATTAATATGCCCATTTTGCAGAGAAGGGACATGAGACCCTGAAATAACTTTATAAGTCTACCCAAGTAATAGGAAATAGGAAAAGCTATCAGGCATGAAAGTTCAAAAACAAAATGGGTAGAGTTTATTTTCTCATTAATATTTTTCTTCTTTTATCAGAAAAAAATATGATTTCACAATTTTCTTGTATGTATATGGGTTTATTTGTTTAAAATTCTGTTTTACTTTGAATGGTGTTGTAAGAAGACATAGAGGATAAGATTGCTGTAAACAAGAACCCAGTGGGATTTTTATTTGAAGCCTGTCTGACATTCGAAAAGGGCAAAGGTTACCAATTGCCTTTCCTATCATAATTCACACTGAGTATACTTATTATTAGCCTCACCAAAGACTGAACTCCATGGAATTTACAAGGATGTAGGAAAATCTTTTCTCCTAATGATTCTCACTTCAAATTGAGTATAAAAAGGGTAGTGAGGGAATTAATGCAAACCACATTGTCCAGTTTTAGAAAGAAGACTAGTCATTAACACATAAAATCTGACTTTCTCAGTGATCTATTATAGCTTTTGTGTTAGATGCTTAATAAAAAATTAATGTACTAGAGCTAATATATTGTATGAGGATCATTTACTGTGAACTCCTAAAATGTCAGTAGCCTCTGCTTGTAAAGATATTTAAAAGAGAACTTAGAATTTATGTTTAAGATAAAACCAATAAATCACTGTGAATGATCACTATTTTAGTGAAGTAAAGAAAAATGTACAAACTTCATCACAGTAATTTTGAAAATGAGATATGAAATATTATATATATATATATATATATATATACAATATACTCATATATGTCTAGAGTAGGAAAGCTATAATGTGAGTCTAAAACATCCTCTTGTACCAGAAAATAAGGAAATGAATGGAGTTGTATCAAAAAGACAAAGTAGCCTGTTTTAAAGTTGGGCCAGAGAGTTCCCGTCGTTGCGCAGCAGTTAATGAATCTGACTAGGAACCATGAGGTTGCGGGTTCAATCCCTGGCCTTGCTCAATGGGTTAATGATCCGGCGTTGCTGTGAGCTGTGGTGTAGATTGTAGACACAGCTTGGATCCTGCGTTGCTGTGGCTCTGGCGTAGGCCAGCAGCTACAGCTCCCATTAGATCCCTGGTCTGGGAACCTCCATATGCCGCAGGTGCGGCCCTAAAAAGACAAAAGGAAAAAAAATAAAAAATTAAAAAAATAAAAATAAAGTCGGGCCAACAGACAAAATGTTAGCTGAGTAGCACATAGAAAAAAGATGATTATTGATAGAGACACATTTCACATGTGTTAAAAAATCCATTAATCTATATTAAACTCAAAATAGCAAAATTAAAAAAAAGCCTATTTCATAATTTTAAGTAATTATTATACCATTTACTCTCAAAATTTTAGTTAAAAGGAAGGACTTTAACCCTGTTTTGTAGTAGAAAATGTACAGTCCTAGTTGATCAAAGTTTTAATTAAGGTATATTTGATATACAAGATTATATTAGTTTCATGTATACAATATAGTGATTCAAAATTTGTATAGATTATGCTCCATTTATAATTATCACAAAATATTGGCTATATTCCTCGTGCTGTACAATGTGTACTTGTAGCTTATTTATTTTACATGTTGAATTTTGCACCTCTTAATATTCTATCCCTACTTACCCCTCCCCTCAGTAAGATCTTTTTAACAGAAGAATGGCAATTAAATTTAGAAAGAATTATAAAATTAGAAAATCATCATTTGTAATCCTCAATAAAATGATTGATTTTGTCCCTTTGAAAAGTTGTTATCCTAACTTTGAAGAAGTAAGCTTGTGAAATAGAAAATGACATTATAAGATACATGGAGTACTGACTTGAAGCAGAAATGTTAGAATTCATGTTTGGTTATTGCTGCCTCTCTAAGGATAGTTTTGTATCTATAAAGAAAAAGGATTTATAGGATGCAAGAGTTAGAATGCCACACTTTAAAATTAAAATACCTGCTTTGGGCATATGCTGTGGAAGGGATAAGAGTACCAGATGGAAAAACTGTGTAAAAATGTTTTGTATAAAAGAAGGCGAATAAGAAAAAAAAAATTTCCTGATACAGTCCTGCTACCATCAACTCTTTATGCCATAACGACATACAGTGAAAAGCATTCCAGAACATGTTTCCTAAGAATATTTTTTTGAAAAATTAAAAATCTGAAATTCTAGTATTTCTCCTGACCCTTTGTTGGTTTTATTTTAGTTATATCTTATAGTTACCTGGGTCAGGATGTATGTTGTATTTTTAAAACCTCCATGTAGACTCAAGGGGAAAACAATGAATTCTGACATGATGCCAAAACTAGTGGTTCCAGACTCAGAATTATTCGGCATGATGCACTATTTTTTGGTCAGGAACATTTGAATGTTTAGAAACACATTCAATGTGCTTTTTTAATTCTTTAACACCATCTTCACTCTGTCTATAACCTGCAACACTGGAATTGTTCCTCAGGGAATCTCACAATTTTAACAGGTAAATATGTAATTATAACCACTGTAAAAAGCAGATTTTTGAACTTTTCATAAACTGATTTTTTTTAATGTCAGAGCTGAGGCACTAGCAGTTCTGTAGAATTTTCAGATTTAAGTGTTGAGTGTTGACATTTTCAAGAACATGTCGCTATTTTTATTCATTCATCCTGAGTAATTCTAGGCTCTTATAAAAATTCATACAAATTTCTCGCTCGGGGAAAAGATAAACAACCTTCTCTTATTTTGTACACTATTGTCAATGATGATAGATTTTTCTGGTAATGTTAATTTTACAGAAAGACATATTTATATATTAGAATTCATTTGTATTTACTAAACTAATCTATACTCTTTCATAACTTAGTAATCATGAGTTTTTAAAACTAGTTTAAAAAAAAACTTAACATAGAGAGCAATTACTTTATTGTAACTTTTTTTTTTTTTTAACCATACATCTACTCTCCTCGGAACTGAGAGTCAATGCAGTGCATGCAAAAGTGGTACCTTACGCAGGATTTGGGGGCTAAGATTAACTCTGAGGGACTCTGAAGCAGAGATTTATTTCCCTGTTTCCCAGGTTTCAGTTCACTTGTCAGAAGCCTTGGAAGATAACGTAATAAGGGCCAAGAAGTTCTGTCTTCAAAATCCTGGTAATGCCAATAAGAACTATAGCCTTGTGCTTACTGCATCAAAGAGAAAGTTTCCCCAGAGTCTTTTGTAAAGATTAGGCAGGTCTTTAATGCTGGGAAATTATGGGTATGTGATTCTAATATAATTTCTTATCTTCAAACCATATGTATATTCTTCATCACTGAGATTTTTTTTAAAAAAGTTCAGTCAATAGAAACTCAAAACCTGAAAGTCAATAAAGATATGTAAGATGCAAAAATATACAAAATGCAAAACTAAGAAAATAAAAGGAAACTCAGGATAATGAACAAAGTATTTCAACAAATTATTATGAGAGTCTAAGCTCTACATGCAATGATTAAAAACAAACCCCACAATTCAAGATTTTATTGCTCAGAAGGAAACAGACATTTGAAAATGTAATTAACAGAATGTAAAAAATGCAATAGTACAGCTAACCATAGGGATGAATGAAATAAAAAGAGGGTATCTAAATATTTTGGGGAGGAAGGAGATGGGGAATGAACTGAGTTTTAGAGGGAACGGAGAGATGATTCCTATTAACAAAGGATAGAAAGAAAATACAAGAAGAATCATTGTCAGCAAAGTCAGGGCCCTCAAAGTATACGATATATCTTCTGGGTACTACCAATTATTTGGTACTGAAGAACAATAAATTATAAAGGGGAAAATTACAATAATAAGACTTTGGATGCAGTTAAATTTCTGATCTTGAGAGGCATATGTCTTAAGCCAACTTAAACTATCCTCCATGCAATAAAAAGCTATTAAAAGATTGTGGGCACTTGGGCACCTGCCAGAAGCTGAGAAATATAAACCTTAGACTTCTTTAATTTCTTCTGAAACACCTTATAATTTTCAGTACACAAATATATTACCTACTTGGTTAAATTTATTCCTAGATATTTAATTATTTGGGAAATCTTTATAAGTGAAGTTGTTTTCTCAATTTCTTTTTTGGATTGGTGCATAGAAACACAACCGATCTTTATGTAAGGACAGCTTTTTAAGATGTATATTTGAAGCACCTATAAGCAAGTAATATGGGGCTGGGTTTTAATGAACAAGTTCCAGCCTTACCAGAGCGCACAAGGCTGGTGAGGATTCCCTCTGTGTACAGCATTTGGGCCAAAGCAGAGTGCTCTGAAAATGGTCAGGCCTTTTGGGTTGGGAACCAACAAGAAAGTGACTCTGGTTGGGTGAGAGAGAGTCAAAGAGCCTGGGGGGCACAAGATTGTATGAGAGGGTATGAGCCAAACTCCTTAGGGGCCAGCCAGGGAAGAGAGGCCTTTGCAACCAGAATACCCGGTATTTCTCAGACTAGGGCTCCCCTGATGGTAACAGGAGACCTTTGGAGATCCTGTGAGATGGGGATCCCTCTGAGAAGTGTCATCCCAGCTGCAGTGCATGGGGCCTGATTTCACCATTCTACGAACCGTCTTTAACACTCAGTGCACCGCAGCCCATGAGGATGGACAAGGGGACTCTACTTTCTTGTTTAAGCTCTCATGATGTAAACATGTGTCCTTAGCATGGAGTTATTAGTGCCACATATTTTTCACATCTGTATGTTCTTCATTGGTGATTTTGCTGATTATAATTTCTCCCCATGTGTACTGCTACAGTGCTGTCTAATGCATCTAAATACAAGAAAACTGTGATGTGTCTTATGGAGAAAATACATATGTTAAATAAACTTGGTTCAGACATAGGTTATAGTGCTGTTGGTTGTGGGTTCAATGTTAATGAGTCAACTACAGGGTACAGTCAGAAAAAGGAAAGGAAATTTGCATATCTGTTCATGAAGGAGCTCTGGAAAGTGCTAAAGTAAAATACATAGCATGTGATTAAGTTATGTAAAAGATAGCACAGTTAAACTTGGATACATGAGATGACTGATAAAAGAAAGCACAGTACAAGATTATTGTGAGACCAAAAGGTAGACAAACCATTATTCAGGGTTAGGAAAATGTTAAACTCTTCATGTTAAAAACTCTTTGTTTTTAATCATTGTATGCATGTAGAAATTAATTATTTGTAAGAAACACATACACACACATATGTATAATATATAAAGAAGCTATCTTTAAACAAGCACACAATAACAAGATTATGTATTGATCAGTGGATGGAAGTGCTGTAACCAGGGGCTTGTAGGAACCTAACCCTCTGTTTCTCCTAATAGCAATGACTCAGTATTCACTAATTGAGTGTTTGTGGCCACTGTATAATACAAATAAAGAGGATTACTTTTTCTATAAACAAACAAGTAGATAGATAGATTTTACATATATATATATATATATATATATATATATATATATATATATTTCACCTCTTTCCATTGATAGTACTTAGGAACAAGGACATACTAGTTGCCGTAAACACATTTCTAAAAACCATTCACAAATTAAAGAATTCAGGGCTCATGAGTAATTACAGGGTTAAGGCAGAGAAATTACACAATGAGCCTCGAGTATTTTATTGAGCTAGGATGTTAGGAAATGCTTAAAGAATCATGGAGATATGTGAAGTGAACACAGAAACTAATTTAAAGGGGTAGGTACTGGTCATATCTAGGACAATATGAGCATTAACAAATAATGATAATAATGGGTTCAAAGTCATTAAAAATTTATCCATTTAAATACAGATGGTAATAAATAAATAGAAAGTTCTTCCCAGAACACACAATAAACACGGAATTGATGGACTAAAAAATATGCTACAGTTAGTGAGAAAAGTTTGGTAAGCAACAGGATAAATGCATAGTCTCAAAGTATCTCTCAAAAAAATACTCACTACTGGGAAAAAACAAACAAAGAAAAAATACACGAGTTTACAATGGGAAGCCTGGAGGATACTTTGAGCATCTGAATTATCTAAGTTAAAGTCATCAATATGAGGATAATCCTACATCAAGCTCCTCCTGAGAAGATTCAGAGGACACAGTATCCCTTCAGCGAAATTTTTGCCAAACATATATGACGTAATTCTAGTCATGAAGAATCAGCATAATAACCTAATATTGTTTTATAAAATGGCAGATGTATTCTCTTGAAAAAAGTCATTTTTAAGAAATACAAAGAAAGGCTAAGAGATTATTTCTTATTAAAGGAGACAAAAGAGTTATGACACCTCAGTGAAAAGTCTGATTCTAGATTGGATATTGAGCTGCAAAATATGATGGAATTTGCATATAGACTTTGGATTAGATAATAGTGCTATATTATTGTTAAATTGATTTTGATAACTATGCTGTGATTAGGTAACAGAACATCCTGTTACTTAGAAAATATACATTGAAAAAAATTAGAGATAAAGAGATATATTTCCATCTTTCTCTCAGAAAGTTCATAAAAAATATTTTATACATATGTACAATATGTATACCTATACAATACATACGTATATGTTTGTGCATGTACATGTGTGTATATAAAACTCTAAAGCAAATGAGGCAAAATTTAAATAATTGTTCACACTGGATAAAGGACATAAGAAATTCCTTACACTAGTTTGAAAATTTTTATGTTTAAAATTACATAAAAATAAAAAGTTCTGAAATAATAAAGACGGATTTGTATAAATGACCCCAAATGGAAGTAGCTCAAAACTTCCTCTTGTTGAAGAAAAAAAAAACATTTTAAACACACCACATAGGCTGAGCAATTTTTTGAAAGGTCTTGCTATGATGATATTTTTTTTAGATAATAGTTACCTAAAACAAACAAAACTTTACATCTTTCCTCTTTAGAATCTAGTCAAAATTATCAAAATTAAGAAAAAAATCCATCACTTGGTGATGTGGATGACACGCGGCATATGGAGGTTCCCAGGCTAGGGGTCTAACAGGAGCTTTAGCCGCTGGCCTACATCACAGCCACAGCAATGCGGGATCCAAGCCGCGTTTGCAACCTACACCACAGCTCACGGCAACGCTGAATCCTTAGCCCACTGAGCGATGGCAGGGATCGAACCCGCAACCTCATGGTTCCTAGTCGGATTCGTTAACCACTGAGCCACAACAGGAACTCCATTTCTTTATAAATGTTTTAAAAGGATCTTGTATATCACCAATGGGAATTATTTTTATCAATGGACTTTCATAAGAATATAATCTGAAATTTCCATTTAAAATCCATTTATTCCAACATGAGTCATTTTACTATTTAACATTGCTTAATTTTCAGGCTTTGAGTGTTCATCTTAGTAAAAGGTACTATATATTTTCCTCTGATTTTAGTCATGGGATATTCAAAGTATAAAAATATATATTTGAGGAGACAATTGATAATTTTAAGTGTGGTGAAAAACTGGCTATTTAAAAAATGATATAGGGACAAGAAAATTATAGGTGTGTACTAATTATTGTTTCTTTAAAGAAAGCCTGTTATTTTAGGGTTGCTATGGAAAATGTGTTAGGAACATCATCTCTCAAACTGGATTGCCAGGGAAAACTCTGGCATAGTTGGTTACAGGTTGTATCAGTTTTGGAGTTCCTGTGTGGTTCAGCAGGGGTTAAGTATCTGATGTCACTGCAGTGGCTCAGTTTTCATCCCTGGCCTTGGCCCCATGCATGCTGAGGGTGCAGCCAAAAAAAAAAAAAAAGCATAACGTTGTATCATTTTTGGAAAACTTAGTTCTTAACTTGTCAAAACCTTAGTTTCCTCATCTGTAAGATATGAATAATAGTGTTGTCTGCTTCATGGGATGGTTGTGATCAATACATACATTAAAATTTGAGCTATTACATATAAAGCATATAAACAATGCCTATTCTGTAAATTATCATTAAATGCTAGCAATTGTTATTTTCAAAATTGAAAAAAATAATCAGTTAAGTAGTATAAAAACAATAGCGTGTAACACTGAAAATCATTTTCCTGGTTCCATATCTAATTTCTAATAATTGAAAAACAAGGGAGATAATCAAAATAATGAAACATCAATGAATGCTTATCATACATTCTTATTTATAGTGTATTATTTTCATTATCTTTCACATAATTGCCACTTATTCTTATTTCTAGTTGACACTTTCATTATAGTTTATGTTTTCATTTATCTTGCCCTTCCCCAAGTTCTTTGTCTATCTTGGTAAATACTTTCCACTTTCAAAGGACACTTTCATGTCCTTTGTTTACAATTCTGGGTCATTATTTTATTTTCTTTCATTGAATACCTTTTCCATTCACTTTCCTAAAATATTTTCTGTCTTAACCATCATTCGTCTACCTTCTGCTGGAGTCTGGTTTCTTCTGTGTTGGAGAGATTGTCCCTCAGAGATGAGAGACCTTTGGAGGCAGATGCTGCAGTGCTAATTTCTGAGGGTTTCACTCCTTAGATTTTGCTCTGTACTCACAATGATTACTTCCCAGTGAGAGTGGAGGCAAAGATTAGAGGCTTAAATGCCAGAGTCCTCACACTGCCTGTTGTAGACAAGCTGCATGGTAACAGGAGGAAAGAAATCTCTGTGCCAAACTGCCCTAACAGTTAAGAGTAGCCAGTTAAGAATTACTGTGCAGGCAACCCACGCCTCCGTCCATGTAGCCTGCTGCTTCTTACCAAGGTAATAATTTCTTGTCAGTGCCACATCCATTCATAACACACCTTTTAGAAAATATATATTTGAGGAAATACATGCTTATTTACAACTTACATGAATAGAGATAATGACAGTATGCCAAAAACCATAAAAACATTTTTCTTTTCAGAATGACTGCCTGAAGACTTTACTGAAAAACTGAAGAAAAATTATATATCATCACACTGTTCCAGGAAGGATTTTTAAAAAGCACAAAAATGTTAAAAGGAACAAATCAGATTTGTAAAATTCTTTGTATGTATAATCATATCAACTTACATATCAACTAGCAATAAATTAATACTAATTATTTCCAATTTTAGTCAAAAGTAATCCACAAACTTATGTGTACTACCTTCATTAGAGTAAATGTAAATATACATTTTTAAATTATATAAGCTAAATTCCATGAGTTTTTCAATATTAGTACATATGAATTTAAATATCTTGAATATTCCCTAAGAAACAAGCTACTTAGAGAATAGATTTCTAAATGATGTATTTACTGATTGATTCCATTATTATTGATTCCATTACTCCTTTTTGCTTAATAAAATTCAGAATGATTTGATTAATATTAACAAGGCATAAGTTGTAAAGTTTAGGTTATAAAGTATATAAAGTTATAAAGTTTTATTATGAGATAGTTACCTAACATATTCTCTTGAAAACATCTGTGATACTTCTCTGGATTTGATTCCATGGTAATCAATTATTACTAAAGTCATCTTATATTTTTTTCATGTTTAAAATATGATTTGGTTTTTAGCTTGTGAGGTTTTAGCAAACAGGTATCTTACATATTAGAAATGCCAAAATTTACAAAAAGAAATAGAAGGAAAATTGATATTCTATACTCCAAAGCCTTTTATTTGCTATTTGTATTGCTTTCTCTTTAAGAACCATGAAACAACATTCTTACAAAATGAATCCTGATTAAAAAAGCACACTTTGCCTTAGTGTTTCATAAGAATCTGGAATCAAGAAAAAAATAATTTTCTTCTTTTCCCAGATCCAGCTTTCATTTTCTTTTTAGTTCAGGGGGGGAAAACATGGGAATAGCAAGACAAGCTTTTGTTATGATAGGCATTTTAGAACTTTGGATTTCAAATAAAATAAAATAAATGATAATAATGAAGAAAATTGCAGTTGTAAGAATGACATTTACAAACACCTATTCATCAAGGACATTCTGTGGTCAAGTAATTCAAGTTTTAAAAAAACTGTCAATAATTTAAAGTTGATTCTTTCCCCAGTTACCCTTTTATGTGTTGTAATTTCTTTCCTTTCAATTAGACTTTTCATTTGTGTCCATAGTATTTTTTTTACTTATTTCTTCTTAAATTTAATTCTCCATTTGGCTCAGTTACTTAGCTTTATGTCTCTGAGGAAGGATTTGTGGGGCCAGTAGTGCAAGAAGATGCTTACGTTAATTAAATTACTTCTATATTGCAGAAAAATAATCTTCATTGGTCAATCTACCTCATTCTGATCATATATTCCCTTCTAAGTATTTTAACTTCAGCTTGAATAGATTTATATGCACCCCACCACCACTACCATATTTATACCCCTTAAGAGCAGAACATATCTATTTCCTTCACCACTGCCTAAAACATTATTTGGCACACAAATAATTCTTATGGAATCAATTGGTAATTACTGAATGCTGTCTGGTTGTGGTGTCGGGGAATAGCCAGACTCATTGATACACCACTAAAGGAGATGGATCAGTACTTTTCTAAAAATCATTTTTCCCATGTGTCTACAATTGATTAGAAATATGTATTCATTTCAGCCTAGTAATTACTATTTTGAGAGTCTATGCAAACAACTACTACTACTACTTCACAGAGAAAACAAAGTCATATTTGTTTTTAAATTTAGGAACTTACCACATCAGCACCCACAGTTTCTTTCCTCTTACATATTAAGATAACAAAGCTACCTTTGCTCATATTTAATGTTAATCATTTAGCTTGTGTAAAATTGCCTTCTGCAGTACACACAATGAAGTTGTTCTATTTTCCATTGACTTATTGATTTTCCACAGTCTCTTTAAACTCTCCTACATTTAAACTCATCTGTCTTTTAAGATATGAAAAATCAAAAAGCAAACAACAAAATAAAAAAAATAAAAAAAACCTTCAAGTCTCATAAGAACCTGTGATAATCCTTTCTACTATCTTTTGAAGCCATTTTTGGTAAAAAGTTCTGTAAAGTAATTGTCTTCATTTCCCTCACTAGCTACTCTCCTTAAATCTATTGCTTAGGCAAATAAATGACTCCCTCAAACTATCATATAGAAATCTCCATGGCCCTGCATGTTACCAAAACAATAATAAAAAAATAGTAATAACAGAAAAACAAAAACTGGTCCTTGTACTTGGACTGCTTAGGCAGTGTGATGTGTATTTTATGTGCACATTCTCATTTAATTTTCTTAGCAATTCCAGGAAAGAGGTACATATGGTGACCTTCTACCTTGCACAGTTGATAAAACTATATATTCAGGAAGTTAAATGATTAGTCTAGATTCACAGAGAAAGTTATTGGCTAAGCTGGGACTTAAACTCACATCACACCTGACACAATTGCGCATGGACTTCACACTTCTGTTGTACTATTTTGACAATTCTGCAAAATATTTGACAATTATCTATATTTTTAGGAATTTTTTGTGTTATAATCTAAATTTTATAGTTGTTTATTGATGAAAAAAGGCTTATTAGCTGCAATAAATGTTTGAAGTCAATAACATCTTTTCTATTATTTTCCTCATTTAGTTTTTATCAGCTGAGTGAGGAAATTCTAAAAGATATTTTTTGGGACAGGGGTCTTAGTATACAGTCAACATCCAAATTGATAACACATATAGTAGAATAACTTCTAAAGTAAATTTCGTGGTTTATTTTAATTTTAAAATACCGCTTGTACTTTACCCACCTGGATAGTCCAAAAAATTAAGTACTTTTTATTATAAAACTCTACAAAGAGATAAGAGACTGTGTACTGAATGTAAAGACAAGCATAAAAGGATTAAAATGATAGTAATTATACATCCAACCCCATTCTCCCTTTCCCAACCATATGATAGAAGATTGAGGGTCTGATTATCCTCTCCCTCTCAATATATGACTGGCAAACGTGCTAGATATTTTTATGACTTTTGATCTTGGCTCAGTTACTTAACTTTATGACACAAATTTCAGAAAAAGAAAAAGAAACAGAAAGAGATAGAAATTATCATTGTATTGAAATGCGTATTAGGCCAATCGCAAGGCACATGGTTTATGAGTCATTTAAGGTACAGTTCTCATGACCTACTGTCCTTCGAAGTGAAAAGAGAGAAAGAGATCTATCTCTCATTACCTAGCAGTGTGGACAGTCTAACAATGAATGGTTCAGCTACTGCACAGGCTGACAAAGGTAATAAATCTGTGCATTGCTTCAGCTGATAGATGGATAGTTGTTTTCCCCACTTTGTTTTGCTCACAGATTCAAATGCTTCTCATTTTGTGGGAAACCACAATAGTGAGGTGAGCAGTATCAAAGGCAAGACATTGCTTTCAGATTTGAAGCCAAAATTTTACACATTAAGAATTGCATGAAGTCATTAATTTAGATGAACAGAAATTTGAGAAATATGTGTGGCAATAGATTCTGAAAGAGCTTAATCTGATAGTTTTTAATCAGTGTTGCTTTTTCTTCTTATACATGCACTTGCCAGAAATCCTGGATTCAGTAAGACATTCTAATACTTTTTTTTTCTATTAGTTGACTAGAAATAGTCAAAGAAATTCCATGATAGAAATAATTGAAATGCCAGAAATATTAGTCATGATTTTGGTAGTAATTGGATGGATATTGAAGAAATTTTAATAGGATTATTATTTACTAAGGTGAAGGCTAGATGGAGGCAAACCACAAGGGATGGCACTATCCCCCGTTATGAAACTTAAATTATAAAGAAGAGAGACAGATATTTAAGAATATGCCTACGAACATATAGCATGTAGAAACAGGATGAGATTTTATGGAGTAAAAAGTGATAATTTATATAAGATGGTGAGGGAACATATCTGAAAAAGGAGTAAACTGCATATATATTTGAAGAAAAGGCCCTTGCGGCAGAGGTATTTGCACATGCAAAGGCTGTGAAGACAGGGTACTTGGCATGTTTAAGAAATAGCAAGAAGACAAGTTGTGGCTCGTCTTCAAGAATAAATAAAAGAGGGAGTATTATTATCCTCAACATCTGAAATACTTACACAAGATAACTGTTCTCTGACTCTCAACCCCAAACCCTTTTTGTCAAGGAAATCTAATTTGTCCAACCCTAGTTATTTGACCACTCCAATACAATCCACTCTCCTGGGTTACGATGAGTCAGTATAAATATTGCTGGCTGTATTCCCTCTTTTTAAACAGGAACAATTTTGAGAAAAGGGGGAGACTAAAGCCTGCCAAGATTCTCTCCTGTAGACATAAGAAGACTGAGCTCTCTAGTGGGAAATCTTTAGAATACTGGAGAGGGGTTTGGACCAACATTATGTGGCACCATGCAGAGGACGCTGAGTGTAAGGAAAATATCATAGATTTATATAGTACTTCGGTTGGAAAGGAATTAGACATTTTTATGTCCAGTCACTACATTGCAAATGAAGCCAGAAAGTTTCAGAGAGGTTAAATGACTTTTTTCCCCAAGGTTGGGATCACACAGCTAATTAGTGACAGTCCAGGGATCAGAAAACACATCTTCTGATTCCTTATAATTGATGACCTAGAAACTAATGTGACTTAGTTCTGAGGAGGCACGCTTTTCAAGAGTCCCTGAGAATACTTCCAAACACAATTAATTAAAACGGAACTGGTGGCAATGCTAAAAGAAATCAGAAAACAGCACTAAAAATGGAATAAATTTAATGTATATCAAAGTGTGTCATCATGGGAATGGCTCTTGAACCAAACCCTTAAGGAGAATAGTGTGGCCTCAGATCATTTCAGAGCCTAAGGCATAAATCTTCCATGAAAAACGCTGCTTGTCTGAAATCTTATAGTAAAAATATGGGCACTCATTAAAGCAAAATCTTATAAGGAGAAAGAGAAACTCACCAAAATTTTTTTGTGCAAAATTTCCTCACTGTGGTAATGAAGCTGTGAAAAATAGCAAGAAGTGTAAGTTTAAGTGTATGAGACTGAATTATCTTTACTTGAATCTTTTCTTGGTCAACTATTTAATATACAAGACAGGGCAAGTTATTCAATCTCTCTGAATTGCAGTTTCCTTACTCATTTCAAAAATAGTCAAACAAAGCAAAATGAAAAAATTGGATTCCACTTAATATCACCAGCAATATTTTGAGGATTACTTATACATGGCATGCAAAATACCAACATATTTGCTGACATATTTTATATGTGTGTAAACTGTTTTTCAGAATAGCCAGAGATATTATTTGACACAGAGGCTTTCCAAAGAGATAACTTTTAGTTATTGATCTTGAGTATATTTATTATACCTTGTTTACTATTCTCTGTTTCCAAACAAAATATTTCAGCTCTAGGTGCTGAGGGTGAAATTTAGTGAAAACAGTTGTTGTTTCTGGTAATGAGCAATATTAGATTTCTTGAGGCACCCAAAGATTGACATTCTAATAAAGGTCATAGCAAGTAATTGACCAAGAACGGTGAATTGGAAAAGCAGGGATTTTGAGCTGTAAGGAGATGGTTCAAAGATTCAATGAACAGTGAACTAATTAAGAAGTCAGTGGAGGAGTTCCTGTTGTGGCGCAGTGGTTAACGAATCCGACTAGGAACCATGAGGTTGCGGGTTCGATCCCTGCCCTTGCTCAGTGGGTTAACGATCCGGCGTTGCCGTGAGCTGTGGTGTAGGTTGCAGACGCGGCTCGGATCCTGCGTTGCTGTGGCTGCGGCGCAGGCCAGTGGCCACAGCTCCGATTAGACCCCTAGCCTGGGAAC
>PVHT020000143.1:5352760-5373750 GCA_004024745.2 Catagonus wagneri
GGTTTTTCTGTTCTCAAATTAAGCTAGTGAACCTTAAAGCTGGAGGGAATATTCCCATGTCCATTCAATAAGAGCCAAATAAATATTTGTAAAAGAAAAAGTTTTACACACTAGTTCAAATGGAGGAAATTGGTGGTCTTGAGTTATCACAGAGGTGCCCTAGTGAAGAATTCCATGCTTAACTCTAATGGCCTGGGCAGTTACTGTCTTAGTGATGACGGGAAATTGTCATTCAGGTCATAGCCCCGGTTACGGCTGTAGGTAAGTTATTTATTTATTTTATACTTTGTACTTTTTTAAATCTCTTTTTATGGCAGGTGAGTTCCCAGGCTAGGGGTTGAATCTGAGCTGCAACTGTAGGCCTACACCACAGACACAGCAACACCAGATGTTAGTTGCATCTGCAAACTATGCCACAACTTGTAGCATTGCCAGGTTCTTAAACCACTGAGTGAGGCCAGGAATTGAACACGCATCCTCACAGACACTGTGTCAGGTTCTTAACCCTCTAAGCCACAATGGGAACTCCTTATACTTTTTATTATTACCTTTCTGTTGTGATAATGTCAAGGAATACACGCATACGTAACTTTTCAGCATAAACACCTAAGCTTCTTTTTATCTCTGCCTCTTGTTTCTTAGAGAGGTGGGAGAGGCTACAAACTAAAGCGTACAGCCTATATTCTCACTCAGAATGTAGCATGCACTAGTGGAGGGAAAGGACAGCAAAAGTTCACCTTAGAAGGCTATGGGTGTCCTGGGTGCTACAGTAGTATGTCTAGTTTCTTATGATGTTATATGTGAAGAGTTGAACTATCACAATCAATATTTTTGTGTCACTATAATGGAGTCATAAAAAGAGTTCACTGAACGTAAAAGACTCTCCCTTTACATTTCTTTAAACTATGTAACCAAATATGGGTTACTAGCAGTAATTCAAAAAGCCTATATAGATGTTTATGTGTACTCAATTATTACACATTGATATTTGCTTGTCTTTACCTTTTCAAAACCTTATTTTTGCCCCCCTGCTAAGTTGTTGACACCTTATGTAAGAGCAATAGTGTGCCATTTTGCATTAGTTTTCTGTATGCATATCTTGTCTCATACTATTCCCTCAACTTGAAATATCTTGCCTACCTTCTTCCTAACTGATGAAATACTGTTATTCATCCTTAAACACTCCGTATAATAGTATTCCTTTCAAGAAGTCTTCCCTACACATTCAGATTGAGGGATCTTCCTCCTCTCTGATCCCATTATGATTCTGTCTTGTCAGCACTCACTATGGCATCTTACCTTTCTATACATTGTCTACTCCACTCCCAGGGTTTTGTAATTAGAGGAAGTGAAGGCATCATATTTATCAGTTTATTTGCAGTGTCCATGCAGTGTTTGCTATTAGAAGATGTTTAATAAATGGTCACTAAACAAAAGGAAAATAAATACAGTATATAACTTCCAGACATGCCCACATATAAGCATATTCTGGTAATATTTACTTGAGGAATCACAATCTTTTTTGACATACACTTCAATCATATACAGTGTGCTTTTTAAGAAAACAGAGAACAAAATTCCAATTCCTCATCAGAGAGCAGCTGAGAGAAGTGGGAAGGATCTCTCCCCCATCTGTCTCTCTCTCCTACAAACTAGAGCTGTTGTGTATTTTGTGTATGAGAAAGATACCTTGGGAAGAAACAGTTCTTCCTGATATTGAATATAAATTAATTGTAAAGCCTGTTTTGCTTCCTTTTTTTCTAAATGGATACAAAATATTCACGATTCTGAAGCTGTAAAAGGCTATTCTGAAACTATCTGCAGACAAGGTTGCTATGGAAACCATCTTTTTTTGGCAGAAATAGTACAATAAATAGTCATCTAAAAGAATACTGAACACAGTGCACCTTGCTCTAGTAATTATAGGTGGTCTAGAATTGAAATATCTATGACATGTTTTGCTTTCAGGTGTGCTACCAGAGCATATTTATTACCACAGTAGAACATTTTTGAAAAAAAGTGAGATGCAAAATGTTTATTTCAGCAATAACTGGAGATATGGAATAAAAAGGACAAAGATTTTTGCTTCAAAGTCCTCATGGTTCCCTTTACCCCCACCTCACCTCATCATTAAACTGATGATAATAAAGACTCAAGGCAATAAATCACAAGACCCACTAGAGATCTAGCAACATAAAAAACACAAGCATTTGAAGAGCTGTGCAAGCCACGGGTAGTTCTAAATGCTCTTTCCTTACAGCCCGCAACCTCCTGTTGAGAGACTAGATAGCAAAATGGACAAGTGGACTGAAAGAGTAGAATTTGAAGAAGAATTAAAGAAAACAAAAATATCATGCTTGCCCTGACTTCTCCCTAGGTAACTGGGGTGTGAAAGGCTGCCAAGAAGTTAAGGGATGGCTTCTGAACACAGAAACTAGTCTTGATTCTCAGCAACTTGCCAACAACATCTGCTGAAATACTTAGTGTTTCCGCAGTTGATGAAGGCCAGCTCAGAGTGAGGAGACCAAGCCTGCCCTTCTAGGGGACTTCATTTACCTAGCAAGTCCTAAGGAAGGTTAGCCATGGGCTTGAGCAGCCACTAGAGGTATAAACAGTGCAGGACATTTGTGAGAGAAAAGGTCTGGGGGAGACGTCCTGCCTCCATACCTTACTCATGCTCACAAGCAGACAAGGGATATAATCATATCACACCAGAGACAGAGACAACATTTGTCAACATTTGTCATCTCCTTCCTGGTGAGAAGGAGGAAGAGAAATTTCAAAGAATAAGCTTTGAGCAGGATAGGGGTCCAATTTGTAATACCCAAAACAAAATGATCTCTGACATGGCCAATATGTTTCCTAGAGGCAACAAGATTAAGTTTTTTATTCTTGACTGAATGGGAAGTTCTAAGAAAATTTAGTTGTGAGGGCAAAAAGAGTTTTTCTATTTATACATATTATTACGTTTCTGTGTATATACATATCAGTTTCTATACCTGATATGGCATGAAAAATGAATAGTTCAGTTGAGGGTCCCAAAGAGATAATACAAGGAAAAAATTAAATGTAATATTAAATTCCAAGTATTCTGAATTAAGATCATTGGCATTTTTGCTCTTCAATTCATTCTTCTCATTATAATGAGTTCTCCTAACCTTGTCTTAATGGTAGGATGAGGGGAGTAAAGCAGGAGGATAAGAATATCAGTGTTCTGTGAGCAATAGATTTTTCTCTTTCTCATTCTAGCATGATAAAAATTATTAAGTGCCCTGTGGAAAATAATCTTGCCATGAATGTCTAACAGTGTTCATGAAAGAATTTACAACTTTTTAAATTGTGCTTTGGAACCTGATTATGATAGTTGCTTAGTATAAAAAATAAATTACTTGAAAAGACTCACGCTCTATTTATTATAGAGGGGGGAGAGAGAGAACAGTCCTGCTAATCAAGTCTTTTTCAAATCAATCTATATCTGTACTTTATGACTTTACTAAAAGAGACTACTGTTACCCATTTAGCATATCTGTCAGATACTACTTTTAGGGGTTACCTGAAAGTCATTATAAATTTTGTTAGAAAGTATGCAGAACTAGACATATTATTTAATTCTGAAAATGAAATATAAAGGATCACTAACACTCCATAATAATCCAACATAAAATACAGAACCTAAGAAAGAGAAGCAGAACCAGTTTAACTAAGATTCATTCCCCAAAATGTATGGAAGAAACATGTTCGAATTTCATTCATCTGTGCTAGGTACTTAAACATTCTGGGAGTGACCATCATGGCTCAGTGGTTAATGAACCTGACTAGTATCCACAAGGATGTGGGTTTGATCCCTGGCTTTGCTTAGTGGGTTGGGATCTGGCATTACTGTGAGCTTGGATTGGATACTGCATTGCTGTGGCTGTGGCCTAGGCCAGCAGCTACAGCTCTGATTTGACCCTTAGCCTGTGAACTTCTGTATGCCACGGATACAGCCCAAAATTGACAAAAAAAAAAAAAAAAAAAGAAGAAGAAAAAAGTTTCATTTTCTTTGCAGACGTCAAATCTGTTTCAAAGTCTACTATTGACTTTTCAAACACAAGCATACCTCAAAACAATTGTCAGCTGTCGTAAACTAATATAAGCCTACATATAGCTAAAAATAAAGAAAAATATATCTATCAGCAGTCTATGTCATTTTAAGAAATTTTCTCTCTTTTAATCTTTTTGTTTTTAAAAATATGTCAAACAAGATAAATGACGTGAGGGATGTGTGTGTGTGTGTGTGTGTGTGTGTGTGTGTGTATGTACTAACACAGAGGGAAAAAAGAGAAAAAGAGCTCTAAAAAGTAGACCACAACTACCTTATAGAATATTGAAAATACTTAAAATGCCTGTTTAAAAAAATGCCTTTGTTATTAAAAAATGTCTATGGGTAACCCATGGATTCCAATTATGCTTTTAAAAAATTTGAAACTATATTTAATACAAATACCTTTCTTCCCACTTCTGGGTATTACTCTTCCCTGAAATTCATGATCCATTTTAGGTAAAACAACTTTATCCAGGACATCCCATGGCTATTATTAGGAGGTCCCAGGGAAAAGCAAATACCAACAGGCAAACTGTGTGAACCTCCTACGGACCTGGGGTGGTTCTGACTAATTGATTGGCATAGAAATTGAAATTCTTAAGCACAATCACATCCAGTGAGTGCCTAGGTTGTAGTAACAAGTGAACAAAAGAAAAATAGATACACAACTTCCAAATTAGGTATTAATCAGTCCTACAAATGAACTGAAATGAATAGGAAACCAAAACAACCTTCTCGGTACAGTCAAATTCATGATTATCTGCTGAAGTGAGTAGTTTAACAAACACTTTATTCCTGAAAAATTTGTTGGCCTTATCTCAATGCATTTTGGTTCAAAACAAAAGAAAATAGCCTTATTCCTGCTATCATTTTAATATTATTATGATTATTGATTTGTGCCTGTTTTATTCTGCAAAAAAAAAAACATTGTTTGATGCTCTGGTTATCTATTGTTTCACAGTAAATAACTCTAATTTAGGGCCTTAAAACAACAGTACTTTATTATCTCTGATGACACTGTGGATTGACCAGATTTAGCTGGGCCCTTCTTGCTTTAGGTCAACTATGCCGTGAGATGTTGGTTGAGACTGCAGTCAGCTGAAGTCTTGACAGGGCTGACTATTTAACATGATTCTCAAATCCCTTTCCTGTCTTGGTTTTGATCACAAATCTACACAGATTTCTGGTTACAGTAAAAACTGAATACTCATTAGAATGTGAGATTGCTCCTAGGCAATCTCACTCTTTATCTTTACTTGTGACATCCTTGGAACATTCTTTTCATACCTCAGCCACTTAGAATACTAATGTACATGTAGCAAGATCTCAATAACCATGTGTTGCGTTAGATTGAGTAGCTTGCTCATATTATTATCATACTTAGGACTTTGATTATCACGTTTACACAGAAGCATCTGCACAGTGTATGAGTTACATGAGATTAAACAATCCTGAAGGTAAGAATTCACAATTTATTTTGAGCTTTCTGCCCTGCAGGCTTTCTTACACTTTTATATGATTGTTTAGAAGACAGGAAGTGATTAAGTTTTTAGAAATAACAATAAGCAGTATGGAGTTTCCCCAAAATTAAAAATAGGACTATCATATGATTCAGCAATACTACTTCTTAATATACATACAAAGGAATTGAAAACAGAATATTGAAGAGATATCTCTAATCCCTTGTTCATTACACCATTATTCCCAATAGCCAATATATGGAAACAACCTAAGTGTCCACCAACAGATGAATAGATAAAAGTATGGTGTGTATATACACACACACACACACACACAGGAATATTATTTAACCAAGAGAAAGAAATGAATATTGCCATTTGTGCAACACGGATGGAATTTGAGAGCATTATGTTAAGTGAAATAAGCCACACAGAAAAGGTCAAAAACTACACAGTGTCATTTATAGGTGGAATGTTTCTTTTTTTGAGTCGAACTCATAAAAAGAAACAATAGGAAAGTGGCAGAGGCTGGGAAAGGACATGAGGAGAGTTGGTAAAATGGTATGAACTTTGAACTGTAAGATGACTAGGGTCTGAGGATCTTGTGTGTAACACTGATTATAGTCGATAACACTTATGGTATAATTGCAATTTGTGGAGAGTAGAACTTAAATGTTCTCACATAAAAGACAAACATAAAAATTATTATTTATTAAAATTTCAATATTACTATAATGTTAAATTATTACATGAATTATCTAACTTGGCACTCGTAATTATACCATGAGGTTCACATTGTTACTCTCCTAATTGTTTAAGGTAACTGAAGCTTGGAGAATTTATTTAAGTTCATACATATTAAATCGTGTAACAAGGACATGACGTCAGTTCTTACTGCAGATTCAGTATTATTAACTCCAGTGTTATATATGCTTGGAAGTATAAAGCAGTCCTCAAAGAACTTGTTAGAAGCATATAATTATGCATTTATGCATAAAGATGCACAGTCCAATCCATGAGAGTATTCAACGATGCCATCCTTAATACAATGCCATTTTGGAACTATTCAATTTAATCATATGAACTTGCCATTTTGTAGGTCATACAATTTGAATATTGAAAATTTCATTTAATTCAAGCAAATATGAGTACAAATGAAGCATTGTGTATAATATTGACAGAACTCTAATTACTGATTCCCCCTCTTTTAATACCACTGCACAAAAAAAACAAACAAACCAGTTTTAGGAAAGAAATTTGCCGCCAATATTACAATAAATATTACATTGTCAGAAATAATTAGTGTAATATTCATAAGAGAGTCATCCAAGTGATATCCAAACATCATAAAGAAACTCAAGTCAGTTTGATTGTACTTTTATAAGTGATAATAAGTGATCTAGAAGAAGCTGAATTTATTCCCTTACTGTTATAATATAAATCTATTTCCACAACATTGTCATAAAATAAATATTTTTTTCTGCAATTTAATTTCTGCAATAAAGAACAAATCCTTAAAGTGAGTGTTTTTGTATGTATTCATATGTCTGAGTGTGTGTGTGTCTGTACAGGGGAGTATAGATTGAACAAACCATGACAAAGTGATTACTAGACATGTGAAAGAAAGTTAGCTAGGGAAGGTCAGCTTGCTAACTGGCTGTCAAGAATTCTCTCCAATTGGCATTTATCTTTCTAAGTTTGTCTCATTGGAGTATCTGGCTCTCAATTTTGTAGGCTCAGAGACTTGAATTGATGATATTCTCAAAGTTGATAGGGCACCAGTAATATTGATGCCAAACGACACACATTACAAGAAAGTTTTATAAAAATCTATTTATTAATTTATAAACTGACATGTATGCCTAGAAAACCAGACCAGCATGTTCACTTTTCAATATATTTTCTTTTACTAGATAAGCTATATGGGAACACACATTATAATGAGAAGTTTTCAGGGAAAGCATGGAATATAAATGAGAATTTCTTTTTTTCTTTTTCCACTGCCCCTATAGTATATGGGATTTGTAACACCACAGCTGGATCCTTAACCCAGCAACACCAACACTGGGTCCTTAACCCCCTGTGCCAGGCTGGAGATTGACCCTGTACCTCCACAGAGACAAGTTGGATCGTTAACCCACTGTCCACAGCAGGAACACAGAGAAGAATCAGTTTCAAGATTGATAGGCTTGATGGCATGATATTAAGGAAGACTAAGTCAGATTTCCAATATACATGAATTGTTCTTGCCTTTCAGATCAGATATACATTATTCTGGCCAGAGAATACTCCCCTCTGGACAGGGTTTGAATGGAAGCTGAAGTGGAAAAGTTGATCCTTGTCTACCATGACTTTGTAAGTTTTAAGGATATGTACTATAATCACATCTCCTGTTGCCAACTGGTTATTTCAATATATCAATATTTACCCCTGTAACTTGACAATTAAATCTAGCTTGATATAATAATTAACTTTAGTAAGGCATTTCCTTTAAAAAAAAAAAAACTCATCAGGCTTGAGAAATGAACCACCTGGACTTTTGAGTAACCAAAAAATAGTAGGGTTTAATAATATCTTGTTTTAAATAATTTTACCTATTTCATATATTTCACACATTTCAAAGAAGTAATTTATTCTTAAATAAGTAAGAATGATAGTATTATATTTATATTAACTTTGAAACTTTGACAAGTATTCCAATATTCAATATGCTATGAAAACTGAAGTTTAAAAAAAGGGGGTATCCATGGTAGCTTATCAAATGGAAATTTAGGTTCTTGAAAGTGTTATTAATGCTTTCTCTGTTATTATCAATTTTGTTTTTGCCAGAAAACTTTTTATTTTATCAAATTTAAGACTCATGGAAGCATAACATAGATTTGACACAAAGTGGTGTTAGCTACTTTTACAGTGAATAGTATGCATTCAAGGATGGATTACACTACTTTTAAAATATATCTACTTTTTTTCCATTAACTTGAGTCATAAGTCATCTTTATCAGTCTTGTTCCTTTGAATGGGTGCTTTTTTGTTCCCTAAGAACATACTGATATATTCTCATTGCTTGAATTTGGTTCAAAGATTCTGGATATGAAAAGATAAGGTACCATCTCCAATTCTCAAGTCCACATTGAAATTTCATTGACTTTTATTATTGTGGGCTGTTGTGCTCAATCTGAATTCTGTACCAAATCTGAAGTGGCAATCCAAATTATCCCACCTCCCCCCCCAAAAAATATATAGAGTAGCTTACCACATAGTCTTAGTGAAGTGAAAATTAACAGGGAAATCTCAGAAATTATTTTCTAGATGTTAAAAAAATTTAAGTTATTTTGATGAAATTAATGACTATGGTTTAATTTTCAGAATACCACTGAGACTTCTTGCAAAGTAAAGGGTATATAATTTTGAACCTGTCATTAACTTTAAATATTTCTCCATTTCTGAAGGTGAGAAAAGATATTGCTTATTAATGTTCAAAGGTAGTTATCTATTTAAAATCTACTTAAGCTAATAATGTGTTTAACTTTCTAACTACCACATCTGCTATTCAATACAATAATTTCATTTCGATCCTTTTTGACTGAGCCTCAAAAAGGTTGTCACCATATACTGAAATATAATTGCCACACTCTATTTCTTAAAATAATAATAATAAGATGCATTTATATATGAAATACATTTGTTTCTCATCATCTTTTGTCCTAGACAGATTTTCTTAATTATCTGCTAGGTTCAACTGACCACTTAGATAACTTTTTGCTTATTGGTCTCTAAAATAATACTGTTATGTAGTTCAGTTATGATTTACAACATTGGCCTGTAACAATTTCAATATGAAAAGGCATTCCTTCTTGCCCACTCATTTTATTGATAATTCTAACGATAATAATTTTTCTCATGAAATAATTGCAATTTTGAAATTTATTTGTAACTGAGCTTCCCTATATTAAACCAAATCTTAGTCTTCCTAGTTATTTTATAAATGTATCTCTCTGCAAGTAAATTATGATACAATATTGGGTTAGAGCAAGTATAGGATGTCCATCCCCACATTTTCAAGTAATCATTTCTTGCATCTAATGACAAGAGAAAGCATCACAAAAAATATCTTTTTGAGTGTAGGTTAGGGTTCACAAATATGGTACAAAAGGCACCTGATTCTAATAAAAGCTAATCGAGTATTCTGTGAAAAATGATATCTTAGAAAGTTGAAGGTTCTGGGTTATTTTCCTAGAAAAATTAATATTGAAGTTCCCCCCCAAAATATACTTAATTTTGAAGGTTCATAGGTGCTAAAAATTGTGCTTAAGACCTCTAGTATAAGTAAAGAGGATCAGGAACTATTCTTTTAAAATATCAGAACTGGATGTTGTTTCTGCATTGTTAGAAGTTCCTACCTGAGTGTATATACATATATATATATATATATATATATATATATAATATTATAATAAAAGTGTGTATATAATACATAATAGATATAGAACATGCATTATATATATTATATATAATATATAAAATAACTTTAAAAGCTATAAAAAAGTCATCCATTTAATTTTTAATCCTACTTTTTTCTCAAACTTTGTTATCAGGGCATATTATTTTGGCATAAAGCATTTTAGATTTTGTTATAAAAGTTCCAAGAACACAGTTGAAAAATTTCTCTATATATGAATCTATCACTCAATAAGTCCAAAATATTCCATACCTGGAAAGAGTATTTTTCAAAAATTAAAACATAGTTCAGGAATAATTCATACAGATATATTTAACAAATCTGTATTTATTATAAAAACATAACATTTTGAGCAAAGCGTAAATACTAACTTCGATATGACCTTATAAACCAGACTGAATAGGACAGGATTTTATGACTCAAGCATCATTAAAAGCATGTCCTGACTTTCTTATTGCTAAAAATGAAAGTAAATACAATGGGCAATAAAGTATTCTGTTAGAATCTACCAAGCAAAAGCTTCTAAAGTGAAATGTGTACTTTCAAAAGCTGCAGATTTCTCAAGTACTAAACGAAGCATTTTCTTAATACAGTTATCTCTTACACGGTTTCAGTGACCCTCTTAAACATTTCAGGAAGACTATTGACATCCTGTGGTTTATTGTCCATAAGAACACCATTTAAGTCATGGGAAATAAACAGTTTCCAATGAACAGACTGATTCTTCAGAAAGTTCAATTTAAGTTAGTTATTTCGTACTCAGAATTGTAGTTTCCTTTAGAAGCATGTTGGCACTAGCTAGGTAAGACAAAACATCAAATAGTTAACCAAGCCACTGAACCACTTTTTATAAATTGGTGTTCTATGGTAAAAGTTAAGCAACAAAAACAAAAAAGATAGCTTTCCTACCTTCTATTATGAATTGTTCAACCAAGTTAAAATGTTTTGAGCAGGCATGTACCTCTTGTGTTAAAAAGTCATACTCCTGAATTAATATGAAATAAATTCCTGTTGATCAAACTCTATGTGCAGTGAACTAAAAAATAAAAATATGCTGGCTTGAGTATGAAAATTATACCAATAGACCTTAAATTAGTTTTTAAAATATCTTCGTTTAGCTATAAGCATCACCCTAATCAGTGTTTTTTAATTTTGTATTCCAGATATCCTTTGAAAATCTATTGCTTTGTAGATTATTTTCTCAGAAAAATAAAAATTGAAATTCCAAAAATAATTCATTTAGGAGGTTCATAGGTGCTAAAAACTGTGTTCAAGGTCTGTAGTGTTAGTGTGATTTTTACCAAAATTAGGGGCCATTCTCTTAAAACATCAGATTTGGAAATTATTTCTGCATTGTTAGAAGTTCCTGACTGACTACCATTTTCTAATAAATGCTTATAACTGCAAATACGTTTCCGTATAAAAATCAAATAACATTTAATTTTATGTGTAATTTGAAAATCTATTAATGCCTAACACAGAGGGAAGAAACACTTGCTGGGATATCTCATAAAATCTGAAATAGTTTATAGATTAGCAGCTATTAAGACACAAAGGATATCAAGGAAGGTAAGGAAGGAATTTTCCTGGAAAAACGCTCTATGTTTTAAGCTGAGATTTGTCAAGATATGCCCTGTCATTTTTTATTATTCCTTCCCCATAATCACCATAATGTGGGTAGTTAGGATTCAGATAAGACTGAAAGCAGGTGAAGATTGAATTGTAGGGTATCAAAATAATTTCTTATGGCCTATATGTGTCTTCATCAGAAATAGACACCGTTGTCTAAGCATTGAAGAGTTACTTTCCTGGATTTCTATTTGGTATTTTGACCTCATAAGGAGAATAAAGGCTCCCAGTTATTGAAATCAGATTGATCTTTGTCTACTTTTAAATGAGAAACCCAAAGCCCTTAAATACAGTGATAAAAAAAAGTGCCAAGATGCTGACAACAATGAAGTTAAATTTTCTTATTAAGAAAGCATGTTAGCTTTTAAGCAATGTTCATTATCTCACACAGAGATCCCATTAGTGAACTGGGCACCATCATCAACATCTTCTACCCAGATGAGCTGGTAATGTATCATGCTGTCAATTTATGTGGGAATAAGAGCACAGGAAGGATGATTCACGCTTCTTGGCACATAAATGCTATTCCCACAGAATTCCATCCCTTGAATGACCATTTAATGTTATGTCATTTTTAATTTCACATCTAAAAGGAAACAAAATCCCCTGAATTTAGTTTTTCTAATTATTTTCACAGATGCAAGCAATAATCTCAATTCATGAAGATAAAATTTTAAATATCCATTTCTTTTCAGATAACCTAGTTTAACTATTAGATAAAGTTGAAAAATTGACAGAAAACTGTAAACCAGCTATAATGGAAAAATAAAAATCATAATGTTAGAAAAAATTAATTATACAATCTTTCACTATAGAAATGTTCAGATTCTTTCTTGAATTATATATGGAATCCATATCATACACAGATGAATTTATTTATAGAGCATCTGACATGACTAAATTGTTCTCTTTTACAGGTCTTTGCCTATTTATTTATAAGATATGTAAAAATAAATGCAACTTGAGCACATAAATATTCATAGATTCTATGTATCTGAATATTTATATAGCACCTGCCAACTATTTTGACAGGCATGATAGGTTAGAATGCATATTACGAGGGGAAAGGTTGTTTATTTGGCATTAAGTTTCAGGTCACTTCTAAAACAAATGCAGTGTATGTTTATGCAGCATATGCAGGGAAAAGAAAACATTGCTTGGAAATGGACAAGCCATGGTAGGTTTAATTGCTATGATACTTATAAATAGTGGGTTAAAATAATCTCTATGTGGTGAAATTTGGGTGCTCCTTTCAATCTTGGTAGTTTTGCGGTAAAGTCTTTTCCTGAAAAAAATTCTGATTTGGACCTTAAATATCTTGGCATCCCAACTACATGTAGAGATGAGATGCCCCTTTCAATAAGTATATAAGGTATGAAACTTTGTTTGCATAGTAAAATTTCAGTGTAACTACCCTTTTGTTTAGTTTCTAGAACTCTTAGAACTGCCTTAATGAGCAGACTTCCATCCCTGTTGAATCTCATTAAAAACACAACTTTACTGCTTTATCCACAACTCTTATGAAAAACTTGGCATAGAGAAAAATGTAGAGATGTTAACACAAGAAACGTGCTATTTATACAATACTCTTCGTACTTAAAGCTAAGAATTTAATCATGAGAATCTTGTTAAATAAGATTAGCAGAAGACTGTATTCTGAGCACAAAATACTTGCCCTCTGCATTTGCAAGAATTGATTTTAGTGCTATGGCTTTAATATATATCAAAAGTCACTGCATGTCCCTTCCATTTGCAATCACTTCCATTTCCATTTGTGTTCTTCAGACTTCTCCTCAGGGTCCCTCTCTAGAATTTGAAGTAGGAATATATGCTTCAGTACAATATTGGCTTAATTTGACTTTCATGTCTGATATTTTGAAAGCAATGTGAACTTGAGAAACCTACTAAATTTCTCTAGCATAATAGCAGTATTCTCATAGATGTGTTGTATCAGAGGAATCAAAGTGAAACTTTTTGACCTGTGACTCAAACAATAAAGTCCCCCAGATCTTGGAATCACTGCATAAGCTTCATCTTCCTATTGAGAAATATTTCCCTGAGCAAACACATCCATTCCTTTGGCTGAAACTAATATCTATTGGTTAATGATCATACAGTTATTATCATCATCATCATCATCATCATTATTATTATTATTGCTTTTAAAGGCTGTTCCTAGGTTAGCAGTCGAATCGGAGCTGCCGGCCTATGCCACAGTCACTGTAATGCAGGATCCAGGATGCGTCTGCAACCTACATCACAGTTCATGGCAATGATGGATCCTAACCTACTGTGCTAGACCAAACCCACATCCTCATGGATACTAGTCAGGTTCATTGCCACTGAGCCACAATGGGAACTCCAATCACACAGTTATTAATCATTTAGTTCTACTGACCTAATTTGGGATTGTTACCAAATTGCTCTTTGAAAAAGAACTCTTGGTCCAACTTTAGAAGAATTAGAATCGATCCCCTCCATTGCAGTTATTGCATTCTGCTCTCTGATATTTTGTTTCATTTTATATGTTGGGTGGAGACACAAATTCTGATCTAGCAATAACCAAACATTCAATCTTTTTCTATCACCTTCTCTAAGAATGTAGCCCTGGGTTGCATATCCACTTGTTTTTTACACGCATCTATCATGCCCTCGAGATCTCATTTTCTCCTTCACAGGTCCCTACTTTGTCGAAAATCTAAATCTCTCTGAGAAGGAACATTCTCACTTTCTCTAATGACTTCTAATATTTAACACTGAGGTACTTTTCCCAAGAAACTTTAGTTTCTCTTTGATTTTCTGAATAAGTGTAATCCCCAGAGAAAGAATATTCAAAACATAGGACTATATAATGTCCTTCTTTGCCTTTGGATTTGTAATAATTCAAGAATTTAATTATTTTGCTCCTCTATCAAAACTAATGAAAGTAGACTACACTTTAAAAATAATATAAGCTTCTATTTCTTTTTAAAAATTAACCATATTTGTGTACATGAAGCCTGACTAAAACCTCATAATCATGGCTTCTAAAATGAACAAATTCAGAGCCAACTTTTTACCATATTGTTAAGGCTATCCTAATCTACCCTTAAGAAATGTGAAACATTAATACGAATGAAATTTTGCTGCTAATTTAGTACACCTTACTTATATGTTGGACTAGCATTTTAAAGAATTTCCGTATTATTCCATAGCTCATGTGTAATTCAGCTGGGACTTTAAAGATATAGCTTACAAACCTGGCTGAATACTCACAGTGAAAACAATAAATACTTTTATTAAAACACCTTCCATTTCATAGCGTGGTTTCACTGGTATAAAAGTCTCTTTTAGCATTCTCTACTCTTGGTTCTCTCTTATTCGAAATTTTAGAAAAAAAATCACTTGATTAAGGTCTTCTGTTGTCGCCCACACAGTAAGGCTCCTATAACTGTGTTTACTAAACTTTCCATGGCAACCATTTGCCGTTCCCCCAAGCCTCTTATTTGCTAATTTCTCTGTAGCCAGTGATTGCTGAAGCTAATATAAGGCATAATGGAATTCCAAAGTAAAAAGTCCATAATGGTCGCATTTACTTAAATTTAAGACCTAAGATCACTGATGGCCTTTAAATGGGTAGCATCAGTTTAAAGAGACCACTAACATTTCCGCCACATCCTCTGTGTCTTTAAGACAGACCTCTGATCATATTAGGTTATTTTTGGTTCTTAAGGCACAGAGAGTACTTGTCCCCACAGGTCTGCTTGGAGAACCTCTACTTATCCTCAGGGCTCAGCACTTCCTTCTGGATATTTTCTTGACCCTCCTCACTAAATAAGCTGCCTATGCTTATGTGTATTACATTTCTCCTAGCAGGCATACTTTTATGGTTTGTTGTTTTTGTTTCATTATATTAAAGTTACATAAGGTTTTGGAAAGGAGGCAAAGGAGATCCATAATTTGGTGAATGAGTTCTGACCAACGATGGGGATTAGGGAAACAAAATTCTCTGCTACATGAAAACATGGTTCTGTTCATCTTTATATCCCTGTTGTGTGGGAGAATTCTTGACTTGTAGTAGGAATATACTGAATCATTTTGAATTAACAGCATACAGAACAATGTCCTATAGGCTTTCTCTTCCATTTCACCTTGAAACTGTTAAGTATTGCCTAAGACATATCTTTCATAATCTTTCCAAATTCGATTAAAGGAATATAGTGGATTCCCCTCAGAAATTGATGAAACACTGATTTTCATTTTTTGCTTAGTAGACAGAACTATAAGATCAGGTTGTATTCTTAATTCTTCCAGAGTTTGCTTTAATCTCATAGTGATAGTTTGAAAATAAAATGCTATAAATTCTTCCCTGACTGTATCAATGCCACTTAGCAATAGTTTTTTGCAGGTTCTCAATTAGGTGTAGGGATATATTTTCCTACCCATTAAATCTGAGCTGGACTTGTGACCTGTTTTGACCAATAAGCTGCACTGGAAAGGACCATGCGCCATTTCTAAGCCTACACTTCAAGAGGCCTCAGATGCATATGCTCATACCTTTGAAACTGCCAAGCTTCCAACTGAACAATCCCTGAATTGTCCTTCCAGGTGGTATATACATGGTTCAGCAATCTCTGTCACCCCAGTCAATAGCCTGAAAATTTCCAGATACGTGAGGGAGTCCATCTTCTATAAAGCAGCCAGGCCAACCCAACATGTGAGTGTAAATATACGAATGAGATTAGTCAAGATCAGGTAAATATGATCTAGACCTGCAAAATTACCTAGTTGGACCAAACTCGCATGAACAATAATATCTATTTATTGTTTTAAGCCACTAAATTTTGAATGGGTTTGTTAAGCAGTAATTGTTTCTCTGTAAGACTTTCCCAAATCACCCTATTTTAAAAGAGCTGCTTTTCTTCCCAAATTTTGTCCCCACATTCTCCCTGTCTTTTTTATTTTTCTATTATTTTTTATTTTTCTATTATAGCTGGTTTATAGTTTTCTGTCAATTTTTCAACTGTACAGTCTGGTGACCAAGTTATGCATACATATACAGATTCATCACAAGTGATTAGACATAGTTCCTGGTGCTGTACAGAGAATCTCCTTGCTTTTCCATCCCCAAGGCAACAGTTTACAACTATTAACCCCAGACTCCATGCCCATATTTCTATATGTTTCCTAGTCAATAATATATCTACATAGCTATACTTTATTTTACATAGTTTCCCAAAACCCCAAATTGTAATGGAAACTCCTTGTGGACAAGAATTTTATTTTGTTTGGTTTCTTGCTATATCTCCAACACATAAAAACTACTTGGTAAAAACTATACATGCAAAAAGTTCTTATTATTAATCAAGTAATTAATCTTACCAATTTTATTTATTCTTATATACTAAATATTTGCTTCTTTCATGTAACAAAAATTCCTCCCCCTCTACTGGTTGGTCTTCACTTGACCTAGTTCTTTTGCAGCTGTTAGATTTACTATTATCCAACATATTCACTATATTAAAATCAGAATAAAGGGATGCATAAGCCAACGCAAGAATGCATAAAACTCTGTTCTAATATACACAAATGATAACAATTCCTAGTGAGATTCAGCCATAACACTTAAGTAAAAAAAAAAAATTCCTGAATTGTTTTCAAGTTTTTTAAGAAGGTAATAAATATGAGCCCTACACAGTAAAGGTTACTGATTATTTGTTTGCAATAAATCTCTTCCTGTTAATGACCTCATCATCTCCAAAAAAAATGGAGGAACAGATCGGCATTTCTAGCAAAGCAAGGATTGTTACTTCTATCCTGTATTCCATCCCCTTCAAGTAACAAGCATGCAGATTTAGGGAGGGCATATGCAGTTTGTTGATGCACAAAAAATAGTATATAGTAAAACCAATTCTAGAAATCAATTGGTAGTACATTCTAAGCAGATCATTTTCACATTGTATTGCATATTTTATTAAGATGCAAGAATTCTGAACTATCATCTAAAATAATTGAATGTATAACAACTTAAAAATAACAGCTAATTCAAAAAAAGATTATTAAATAAGAAAATCTTAATCCACAAAAAACAGCCTCTAGAGTTGAAAATCTAAGACATGTCATCAATATTTCACATATATTGCTATTATTATTCTGTATAAATCTTATTCTAATATTAAAAGGATATTTCAAAATGAAAATATTCTTAAATATTTTTCTTAAAAGTTAAACTTGAAAATTCTGTTCAACAATGTTAGAAGAGTTGTAAAAAATTGAGAATTCATGATAGTAAAGTAAAGCATAATTTTTCGAGTTATAGTAATTATACTGGTTATCACCCCATTACTGATATAATGTGAAGCTAATAAGCCAAGTAATTAGTATGCTCTAGGTCAGAATTTTCACCTCAGTGACTGGAGGGTAAATGAAGACAAAGCAATGTAGTATTAAATATACAAGCAAAGGAGCAAAAATATATTATAATGAAAATCTGAAATATTAGTTAAGAAATAGTGTATTCATGTTTGTTCACTGAAGAAAAATATGAAAAACTGATTTAGTTTTTAAATTTAGTGAAAGTCAAGACATTGAATTGTGTTGCTAATGGATGTTATTAAACATACACTCATATACAAATATACATGTATTGCTTAAATGTAACACATGTATATATGTATACATCATGTATTAGATTAATTATGTTCATCTTAATTAGTTACTGCAGTGTCTTAATTATAATTTGCCTTTCTATCTTGAAGAGATCAGATAAAACAAACTTGCATTTTGGAGCTGGTGTGCTCATAAGAAGAAGAGAATAAAACAAAATGTAACCAGATGTTGAGAGGAGTTTTCTTAGTGTCTGGTAATTGAGGTTAATCCACAATCTGAGGCCAGAATAAAACATTACTCCCCGATTCTATGTTCAGAGTGATACTAGAGATGAGAAACATAACCTCTACTCTGTAAGACATCTTAAGAGACACAGAACTGGTACTGAATTCACTAGCTGCTATTTCACTCCCATCCAGAGAAAGGTTGCCTCTTTCAGTAGAGAACAGTGTTCCAAAAAAAAAAATGTTTGCTTCGTTCATCAAGAGTGGAGGGGTCCTTGCCTCCTCCTCAGGTCAAATTTTTCAGGTAGAAGGGTACTTATTAGGGTGCACTCTTGAAACCAACGCCTGTGGAAGTAACAGCAAGGAGTTAAGAATAAGTAGAGGGAGAAGCTGAGTTGTGGTGCAATGCAGTTATGATGAAGGACTCAGTCAACTCTGAAGAGGGCTCTGGATTTGATGGCTTTCAGATATGACCTGAATTAAACTGAACCCTCACATTGTGAAGTTACCGAATGTAGCTGCACCTGGAAGAAGCACAATTTTGGGAAAGTATTTAGCCAGAAAGTTCCTAGGAAGGCTGAGAACTAGGGGTCATTTTCTAGCAGCACTCCTAGTAGCTACAGGAATAAGTCCTTCATTCTTGAGGGTGACCTGGGTTGCTTAAAAGCTTTCATTTTGCTAAGCCTTTAATCGATGGCAAGAGATATAACTGAGAATTTCCAGAAAGAAAAGGGGCAGAATTGCTATCATTGATCCCAACATTTCTCAAAATTCAAGTGGCAAAAATATATATATATATATATAGTCCTAAAGTCCAAGAACTATCTAAAGAAGAGTACAGATGAGATCAGGGACTTCCATCTTTTTTAAAAATATTAGTATGGGTGTGTGGAGTTGTACAAAGCTGTTGTGTTCACAGTGATAGATATGGGCTGTCAGATGAAAGTGGTTGCCAGATATCACAAGGAAAGGCAAATATCTATGGGGTTTGTATAACAATGAGTCATTCTGTGTCCACATCTCACTGTAGACATGAATCAACTGTGGAGGAGATTGTAATCTCACTTAATTAAATGGGTGGGCATGACCTTTATCTTATTTTTTTCTCTGTCCTATGACTGGAGAGGAAGGCTGAGAAAGAAGGAAGAAGGAAGAGTGCATAAAGCATCATACGTGGGCGTTCCCTTTTTGGCTCAGTGGTTAACGAACCCAACTAGGATCCATGAGGATGTGGATTCGATACCTGGCCTCCTTCAGTGGGTTAAGAAGGATCCTGCATTGCTATGGCTGTGGTGTAGGCCAGTGGCTACAGTACTGATTCGACCCCTAGCCTGGGAAGTTCCATATGCTACAGGTATGGTATTTAAAAAAGAAAAGAAAAAAAGAAAGAAAGAAAGCATCATACATAATTCTCACCACTGTAAACTACTAGAACTACAGACAAACCTAGATTACCCTAAAAGAGAGAAGGTATGCATAACCTAGAAGTATGGAAGATTTAAGGTCTTTGGTGTTCAGTTGACTTTTGAGGGACTTGTATTAAAAACTCCTAAAGGAAATCAGCACCAGTTTCTCTTGGTGTGACCAACTTCATGAAACTGTCTTATATTTTCCTTCTTTACCTTATTTCACTCTTATCCTCTCCTTTAATTCTTTGTCCTGCTATCATATTTATAAGCCTTTGTCTCAGGCCATGCTTTCCAGGGAACCCAAGAGAATATACACAAATATTCACTTTTCTTCGTTTTCATGTTTAATAGAAATCCCTTTGTTCCTAGTTTTACAGAAAGCAGACCTTCTATTAACAATATGAAATATAGAAGTAATATGCATAATAGTTAAAAGATATTTTTGTCTTCAGTGCTTTCTGCACTTTTATTGAAGAAATATGGATATTTTCTCTCAGGGGGGCTTTGTATTATTTTTTTTTATTAACAATGAATTTTATTTCAGTTATAGGTGTACAAAGATCATAAGTCAATTAGATAGATTTTGTGTCCCAAACCCATAGTGCATCCCCCCACCCCCCCAGATTGTCTTATTTGAAAAACCAAGGTTTTCCAAAATCTGTGAGTCATTGTTCTTCAAAGAAGTTCATTGTATCTCCTTAGTTTCCACATGTAAGCGGTAACATTGGGTGTTGCTGTCTAATTGTCTGACTGGTTTCACTTTGTATGATAATTTCTAGGTTCATCCATGTTGCTATAAATGTTGTTATTCTGTTTTTATAAATGTCTGAGTAATAGTCTGTTGTGTGTATGTACCATATCTTCCCTATCCATTCCTCTGTTGATGTGTATTTAGGTTGTTTCCATGACCTGGCTTCTTCCCTCTGTAGCTGCTTCAGATGTAAAGTTAGGTTGTTCATTTGAGCTTTTTCTTGTGTCCTGAGGTAGGCTTGTATTGCTATATACTTTCCTCTTAGAACTGCTTTTGCTACATCCCAGAGGTTCTGGAGTGTCGTGTCTTTGTTGTCATTTGCTTCTAGGTATTTTTTAATTTCCTCTTTGATTTCTTCAGTGATCCATTGGTTGTTTTCTTGTTTT
>PVHT020000143.1:5373850-5510851 GCA_004024745.2 Catagonus wagneri
TTTTCTGACTAGAGAAGTTCCTTTAAGATTTGTTGTAAAGCTGGTTTAGTGTTGCAGAAATCTCTTAGCTTTTGCTTATCTGTAAAGGTTTTGATCTCTCCTTCAAATCTGAATGTGAGACTTGGTTGGAAGCAATCTTGGTTGGAAGTTTTTCCCTTTCATCACATTAAGTATATCATGCCACTGCCTTCTGGCCTGCAGGGTTTCAGATGAAAAATCTGCTGATAACCTTATTGGGGTTCCCTTGTATGTCATTTGTTTCTTTTCCCTAGCTGCTTTCAGAATTTTCTCTTTGTCTTTAATTGTGGTAATTTTGATTAATATGTGTCTCGCGGTGTTCCTCCTTGGGTTTATTTTATATGGTACTCATTGCGCTTCCTGAATTTGACTGAGTGGTTCCTTTCCCACATTAGGGAAGTTTTTGGCTATTATCTCTTCAAATAGTTTTTCTGTCCCCTTCTCTCTTTCTTCTCCCTCTGGCACCCCTATAATATGGATATTGGTGCATTTAACATTATCCCAGAGTTCTCTGACTCTGCTCATTTCCTTTCAATCTTTTATCTCTTTTCTCTTCCGCATTGGTGATTTCCACTAATCTGTCCTCCACCTTGCTGATTCGTTCTTCTGCATCCTGTATTCTACTGTTGGCTGCTTCTAATGAATTTTTTATTTCAGTTATTGTATTTTGCATCTCTTCTTGTTTAATTTTTACAGCTTGTATTTCTCTGCTCAGTGTTTCCTGTAAATGATCAATCTTTGCCTCCAGTTTATTTCCAATGCTTTGCATCATCTTCAGCATCGACAGTCTAAAGTCTCTTTCTGAGAGGCTGATAATCTCCTCATCACTGAGCTGTTTTTCTGGGCTTTTCTCTTTCTCCCTTATCTGGGTTAGAGTTTTCTGTCTTTTCATTTTTATAGGTTTTTGGTGTGGTGAACTTTTTGACAACAATAGAGTTGTAGCCTCTCTTAGTTCTGGCCTTTGCCTCCCCTGTGACTAAAGTTGGTATGGGCAGGACTTGCTGTAAGCTTCCTGATGGAAGGGACTGATGCCTGCCCACTGGTAGGTGGGGTTGATTCCTATCCCTCTGATGGGTAGGGCTTTGTCTCTGGATGAGATTAGAGGCTGACTGTGTGCCTGAGGGGTCTTTAGGCAGCCTGTTTACTGATGGGTGGGGCTGTGATCCCACCTGGATTATTGTTTGGCCTAGGGCTTCTCAGCGCTGATGGGAGGGACCAGATTTTCCCAGAAATGGCCACCTCCAGAGAAATGCAGGCTGATGAATGCTCCCGAGAGCTTCGCCTCCAATGTCCTTCCCCCACAACAAACCAGTCACCCCTATTTTCCCAGGAGATTCTCCAAGAATTGCAGTAATGTTCCACCCGGATTCCTATGGAGACTGCTTTGCCCTGGGACCCAGTGCACGTGAATGTCTGTGTGTGCCTTTCAAGGATGGAGTCTCTGTTTCCCCCAGTTCTGTGGAGCTCCTGCACACAAGCCCGGCTGTCCTTCAACGCCAGATGCTCCGAGGGCTCTTTCTTCCTGTGCCCGATCCCCAGGTGTGGGGTTTTGACGTGGGGCTCAGAACTCTCAGTCCTATAGCTGTGTCTCTGTGATGCAGTTACTTTCCAGTCTGTGGGGCTTCCCACCCGGGAGGTTTGGGGTTGCTTTATCGCGTAATTGCCTCTCCTACCTCTTGATGTGGTCTCCTCTTTGTCTTCTGGAGTAGAATATCTTTTTTGGAAGTTTACAGCCCATTTGGTTGAAGGCTGCTCGGCATTTGGTTGTAGTTTTGCTGTTTTTCGGGAGAGAAGTTGAGCTCCAGTCCTTCTATTCTGCCATCTTCAGGTCTTTGTATTAGAAGTATAATTTTGTTCTTCCCTGAACTTGATCAAGGACACCTGATTATATATGTTTTCCTCCCATATCATAGATCTTTGTAGGCTTTATATTGCAGCTTTAGAAATTTGATAGTCTTAGAAATATTTCTACTTAAACTCTCAAGCACCAGAAAACTATAAAAATAATGTATTGCAACCTTGGGTTGGACTTGTATTTAAATAATCACAGATACTATTCTAGGTTCTTTTTGAGAAACTACAGTTGTAGGACTATCAAAGTCACTCTGAAATATTCATGTTATAACTTATATATAAAATCAGACCTTCCAATAACACATACTTTCCTTTGCACTTTATGGTTTCTGCAATTTTTTTCTCTCAGTAAAATGAATACTCCTTGGACATTTATATAAATCATCAGCAGAGAAATGTTTGTACCTGTCAAGCTGAACAAATGTTCCACACCCCTTTCATTGCCATGAATCTACCAACTGACTGCTTATTTATTCATTGTGTTTGCATGTTTGATTTATAAAGGAACAAAATAACATGATTGGATACATTAAGTATTACATCATTTTTATAGTGAATAAATGAGGAGCATTGGTAGGTTTAAGGGAATTTTCAATTAGAATAAATGCTGAGGATTTTAACTTTAAATTAAAATAAATTTGATCTAGAATTAATATAATATTTAAACATTATTTGAAGAAAAAGTCAAGATAAATGTTTGAAGCATATCTCCTGGAAACTGAAAGTGATGGGATGCCTTATATAAAACAGCTCTCAAACATAACACGGGCTGAGGGCTGAAAGCATGTATAACTACTATGCTTACTCAAAACTCTTCCAAAAAATGGATGCTATGCTGTGACTGCACATGTTAATATAATAGGGTATCATTCATTTGGAGCCCACTATTTGTTATTGTCTACAAACCTTTTTGCTATTTACAAGAAATTTCCTTTATCAGAAATAATAGTTGCATTTGATCAGAGGTTGCTATATAATACTTCCTTTTACAAAGAATATACCCAAATAACAAGATTAGAAGTTTGACTATTCTGTTCTTCCTCTCCCCATCATACACTAGTAATGTCTAATCCTCTCTCCTTCTTTCATCTTGATCTTCATTGTATATCATAACTAAAATAGCAATGTTTTATAAATTTCAATCCCTCAATAATTCTTCTTTTGATCAAATTTAATGGGAAAAGTAGATCAAAGACTTGAGACTTAAGATATTTCACAGGGCTTAAAAGCAGACCCAATACATTTCAATTTCTCAACTCGGCTCTACAAGGAAAAGGTTAAGCCTGCACTTTAATTGCCAGCTCTATTGTTTTGGCCATGTGTGAAGAAAAGTTCATTTTACCAAATAGCATTTCAAAATGGAAAGCCTCTTACCCACATTTCAGGAATAGGTCTGTCAGGAACAGAAACAAAGTCAAAGGAAATACCGGTACAAAAGCCAAGCAACTGGTTATTTGTTCTAAAAAATAATAAGCCAAAAATGAAGCCACACCCTAAAGAAAAGCCCTTTTCATTATGAAGCACAAAGAAACAAGTAGATGAAATATACACTGACAGTATTTATGGAACTAACCATTTGGCTATTCTATACGTGTTTATAAAGGAAGAACTGTGTGATAAGTCATAATGTTTGGCTAATGGGAGAAAATTACAAATAATAAGAAATAAAACCCCAATGATCTCTCAAACTTAAGAACTAGTTACCTCTTTCCCTCTCCATGCTTATTTACTGCTGCAACAACCTTTTATTAAGGGTTTGTTCATGCTACACACTATTTTACTCATTAAATTCTTAGAGTAAATCTATGAAGTAAGACACGTTGTTTAACTTTTAGGAAGGAAGAAACTTAAGGTCTGAAAACACTGGGAATATTGTACAAAATCTATAGTTTGTAACAATCAGAGTCAGGATTCTATCCTTGGTCTTTTTGTTTCAGTAGTCCAGTTTGCTATGGCAACATACCTAAGGCACTTCATGCCAATCAAGAAGTCTTTCAAACTGTGCCTGTGAAATGTTTCTATCCAGAGCCACTAACAGTTCAGTTCATGTCATCTTCCAACTATATTATTTTAATTTATCTTCTGATTTCTCCCCACTCCAATTCACTATTAAAATTGCTATCGTATGTATCACTTATATGTGGAATCTAATAAAAATGGTACATAAGACCTTATTTATAAAAGATTGGGTCACTTTGCTGTACAACAGAAATTGAAGGAACATTGCAAATAGACTATACTTTAATACAAATTTTAAAAATAAAATAGCTCTAAAAATAAAATAAAACAGAAACAAATCCACAGACTTCAAAACCAATCTTATAGTTACCATAGGTGAAATCGTTGGGGGAAGAACTGGGAGAGTGGGAATAATTTATCAGGCTACAGTATAAAATAGGTGATTAAGGAGAACCTACTGTATAGCAGAGGAAAATCTACTCAAAAGTTTGTAATAAGCTACATGGGAAAAATAATGGATATATTTGCATATATTTATGTGTATGACTGATTCACTTTTCTGTACGCCTGAAACTAATATGACATTGTAAGTCAACTACACTCCAATAATATTAAGTTTAACTTACTTAGTTTGAGAATCTCTAGTTCTATCCATGTTGTTGTAAATGGCATTTTTTTATCTCTTTTATGGCTAAGTAGTATTTTGTTGTATATATGTGCCCCTTCTTATTAAAACATTCATCTGTTGATGGACATTTAGGTTGTCTCCACATGGCTATGGTGAATAGTGCTGTGATGAACATAAGGGTGCATTTATGTTTTTGAATGAATATTTTGTCTGGATATATGCCCAGGAATGGGATTGCTGGATCATATTGTAGTTCTATATTTAGTATTCTGATGTACCTCCACATTGTTTTCCATAGTGGTTGTACCATTTAAAAGTCCCACTGACAGTGATGGAGGATGCCCTTTTCTCCACACCCTTCTTCAGCATTTATTTGTTGACTTGTTAATGATGGTCATTCTGACTGGTGTAAAGTGGTACCTCATTGTAGTTTTGAATTCCATTTCTATAATAATTAGTAATGTTGAGATTTTTTTCATATGCCTGTTGGTCATCCATATGCCTTCTTCAGAGAAATGTCTATTTGGGTTTTCTGTCCGTTTTTCAACTGGGTTGTTTTTTGTTGTTGTTGAATTCTGTGAGTTGTTTTTATATTTTGGATATGTAATCATTTATATATAGAATCTAAAATATGGCACAGATGATCCTATCTGCAAAACGGAAACAGATCAGGGACATGAGAACAAACTTGTGGTTGCCAAGAGGGAGGGAGAGGGTGGTAAGGACAGGGAGTTTGGGGTTAGTGGTTGCAAACTATAACATTTGGAGTGGATGGGCAAATGGTGTCATACAGTACACCAAAGGGTATTGTGTGTGATTGGGTTGCATTGCTTTACAACAGAAATTGAAGAATGTAAATCAACTATACTTTAATAAATAAATTTTATCATGACTTTGAAAAAAATTAAGTTTAAAAATAACAAATTGTTGCCAAGATTACATTAATCAAATGCAAATAAGTCTGTCTGTCTTATATATTACACCTCCAAATTATGATTTCTTAAATCATGACTTCTAACTTTTACAGGTAGGCAGTAGAGTGACATGGGACATCCTTTATAACCACTTGTGTGCCTTTACCTTCGCCCCAGACTTAGAGAGTAAATTGAAGAACTTTGAAACCAATATTGACTTTAATGTTGATATGCCATTACTTAGTCTAGGACAAGGAACTCAGTGTATACTTATGTGCAGGCTGTGTTCTAATAATAATTTATGCCTGCAGTCCTGTACTGATGAGAAGAGTGAGGAAAGATCTACCAGGAGAAACTAAGAGGACCGTGGTACCATGAAATGGGTGGACTTGCTATCCCATAACTTCTATATTTGCCTGCAAAGTCTTTATCCACACACTAAATCAAGCATTACCTCCCCTTTGAAATCATCAAATTTTCTTTAAAGCAGAGGTAAGCAGTTTTTCGTGGTTTTACATGATAATCTTTATAGCTGTCTACCTAGCACTGATTATGTTGGATTATAACAAAAACGTTTATGAGTCAGTCTCTTCGATTTCAGAAATTCTGAAGGGTAGGGGCCATGCTTCTCTCAATTTTGTATTCTCAGCGCATAATACAGTGTCTGATTTTTTATGCATAATCACCATCAATATAATTAATTAGATTCTAATGATCAACAAAATGCTCTTAACTGATAATCTTAAAGTTTTGTACACTGGAAATTTGTTAACAAAGTAGATGTTAACCTTGTCACTTCAGAAAAAAGGTAACTATATGAATTAATGGATATGTTATTTAGCTTCACATTATAACTCTTAAATATACACAATTTTTATTTGTCAAAGAAATGTTGGTGCAACAAAATATTAAAAAAGGAACCAACCATAAATTTTTTAGTATATTAATAATAATTTCACAATATATCTGTATAAAATTGTTACTACTTTGCATCATCAATGAAGAATAAAAGCACTTTTTTGAATTGTTACACATTAGAGGTAACGGATAATATTGAAAATTATGTTATAAAATTATATTTTCAACTAAAATCTTGGATAAAAATATTTATTGAAAAATTTAGATAGGCTATAAACTTCACCTTTAGATCCTGAATTTCATGGCTTCCTATAATGTTCTATAGTAGTTTAATGAAAACTAATATATTGGAAATAATACCTGTAGACTTTGTGAGAAAATATATGCATTTGGCATTGCCATTTCATTGATACCTCACTCAGTATTCAATTAAAGATTGGAAATTATTCTTCACAAGACTTTACAGACATGCTATGGTTATCTTTTACGCTTTCAGGAAGCTCTAATATTTGACACTGTCCAATCCTTGATACTTTGATGGAAGCCTTTTTATTTGAGTTTGGTTTAGGCTTCACTCTCTGCAAACTTATCATTTACTACCTGTTCCCACTGTTGTGACAATGGAGAGTGATGTGTGTTTGGTTTGTGCTCTCCTAGAAGCAGGTAAAGAGACAAGAATTTAAGTGCAAACACCTTGGATGTGCAAACACCACAGTGAATTGGGCAAGAGAGGAAGAAAAGGAGGAAGTCGGTAAAGGGTTTAATATCAATCCAGTTACAACTAAAGGTAACTGGAGCTAATTTTACTGGCAAATTATGGGGAAAGTATAGGAGATATCCCAGTCATCTTAACTAAGAAAAATTCTGCATATTTATCCATTAACTGCACATTACTAGTCAATGGTTAAAGGCTGCTTCTGAAAGGGGCTGATGCTTTCACCTTGCCCTGTGAACAAATGTCATTCTTCTATTTCAGTGATAAAAGTCCTCAGGAAGTCATATTTATGGTCAGTAAGCAGTCTTTCACTTGATTCCTTAAAATTTGTGTCCTCTAGTAATTTCGGAATATTCCTGATTTTTAAAATAACAATTTTCCCACTTTCTTTTTGGTAAGTTTACTGTTCAAAGAGCAACGATTTTAATTTGAGGAAGTTCATTTCATTATTTTCCCCTCATAGTTTATGCATTTACTGAATTAAAAGTCTTTGAACAAATTAGTGTTATAAAAATTTCCTCTAATATTTTTTCTAAAAATTTTGTAGTTTTATTTCTTAAATTTAAGTCTATAATCTATTTTAGTTCATTTTAGTGTTATATGCAAAGTTAATCATATATAAATTATACATGGAACAAATAATTTTTTATTGGTTATAATTGGTAGCAGCTGAGGTTCTTTTTTTTTCTGTACATATATATAGTTGCTCTATCATGCAGTTGAAAAGACTGTCTTTTATTTATTTAATGAAGTCGATATCTTTAAAGAAAATCAATTGACCATATAGTGATCTATTTTGGGACTCAATTCCATTCTATTCATCTGCATATCTAGCCACATGCCAAACCATACTGAGCTGATTTTTGTAGCTTTTCCCCCAGTTTTATTGAGATGAGACTGACCTAGAACATCGTGTAAGTTTAAGGTGTACAATGCCATGATTTGATATATGCATGCATATACTACAAAATCATTACCACAGTAAGTTTAGTAAACATACATCAACCCATGTAGTTACATTTTTTCTTATAGTGAGAAATTTTAATATTTACTCACTTAGCAACTTTCAAAAACACAATACAGCATTGTAAACTAGTTTGTCTATGATATATTATATCATACCATGATATGAGTATTTATGGTATGTCTGGTATCTCCATGATATGTATGGTACATACGTGGCATATATGATATGGCATGTCATAGACAAACTAGTTTATCAAAAAACTGAGAGAAAATGTTATAAATAAAATTGTTAATTAAAGCATAGAAATTAGTAAAATTATATTGCCTTTAAAGCAAATGAGTGTGTAATTAATACTTGAGAAATATAGCAACTTCACGATGACATGCAATTTAACATTATTGCTACTTCTGACTTCCTAATCCTTGGTTAGTTATTTATGTCTCTGTGTTCTCAAAGTCTAAAGCTAAGTCAAGCACAGACCTAAAAGTACAGTTTAAAAAAAAAGGTAATGAGAAATAATGTAGAGATTTCTCTTAATAGCTGTTATATTTATTATAGTTTTTAAAAGCTGAAAACAGGGAAGTAATTAGGCAGGAACATCAAGTGTATACTTTTTCTATAGCTTTTCTGGGAAATAAGTTCATTTTAAAATATAAATTTTATAGATAGTTTGCAGGAAAATAGAAAGATCACAAACCATTTAACCCACCTTTAATTAATGAATTTCAAATTCCAAATAATAACTACATTCTATATTTTATTGGCCATATAGTCAAAAATTTAAATGCTTGGTAATGCTTAGTGCTCATGAGAGTTTTGAGATGTGCATCTTCATATTGCTGTAGAACTTGATAAAACATTTTATAGGATAATTTGGCAATTTCACTGCTACTAATTCAATGTATACAATGCCACTGACATTTATAAACATATTCACAGTGTTCTTTATTTATTTGTTTTCAGTAGTAACAAAAGTGTGAAAAAAATGGGTAGAGGAAATATAATTTGTATGGTGCCTCTTAAAATGGAAAACAATGCAGCTTAAAAAAATAGAGCCATATCTACACATTCTAATGTGGAAAAAAAATCTTCAAGATTTTTATTTCTATTAAAAAACAAACAGAGAAAATGAAGTTAGTATAATAAGCATTTTGCGTGTATTTGTGAGAGAGAAAGAGAGAACACACCTGAAACAAAAAGTCCTCTTTCCAACTCTCAAAGATGCACATGTTAAATTTTTTTCAACATTTTTCATGCTAGGAATGAAATCAGACAAGAAAACAGTATAGGGGATGCATCTTATTTAAGTCATTGTGAAATATTAACATTAGAGAACATGAGAAATTTAACAAACAGCAAGATCAATTTAAGAGCAGTATGCAACTGGGAAATAGAAACACACAGTCTTGAAATAATTTACTAAAACATTGTAAATAATGTATTTCCAACTATAGAAATGATTACATTTTACTTATCTCCCTCCAAAAAGCTAGATTAAAGGAAATGACAGAGTTAAAAACCAACAAAACACAAATCTGGGATCTAAAAAGATAGATTGATAAATACAATTGTCTTGCAAGGCTGATTGTGTGTGTGTGTGTGTGTGTGTGTGTGTACATGTAAGAAAGAGGAGAAGGAGAACATATACATTTGACAGTTAGAGGACATTAGGATTTGGTATTAGGAATATTAGGAATATATACCATAAAGTTGCAGAAAGAAGTTAACACTCAAAGTTAAGCGAATATTAAAAATAAATGAATATCACTTGATAGCAATACCAGATTTATGTCAATATCCAGCCTTTTGAAATCACACCAATCTCATATACTTCCTTTTGTTATAGACAGTTCCATAGTCCACAAGATTTTAAGCGTTGTGTGCCTTGAAAGTGATGTAATCATCTTGTTACTTCTCAAAATGTCTGGATAATGTCTTATTCATTAGTAAGTTCTCATTAAATACTAGTTGATGAATAAACACATGTATTAATGGAATTGTACTGAATTTAATGAAACAAAAACAAAATTAATCTATCCTGTAGACACAGGGATATGAGGACAAACTTTGATGCAGATATTCAGCCCAGAAAAACAGATTTTGAATTCATCAATACACAGTGAAAGAGACTTGTGAATAAAACCTGAGCTAATTGAAATTTCTACTTTTGGATAGAATTAAATGCTGTTTACCTTACATGCATAAGATAAAATCATTTGAGATGACCACTGAAGAGGTTCATTTGCTTCTTAAAATCATATTTTTTCAAAATTAGTTATGATCAAATATCTGCAATACAGCATGAAACTCTCAAAAGAAATGTTGACTATATATATGAAACAGTACATTAGTTTTCATAATTTTATACACATCTAATTACAAAAAGAGAAGAATTTTCTACAAACCCTTTGAGAAATTTTGAAAGGAAAGCACATAAGTTGCTTTACCACTTATCTCCATAGCCCTAGTCCCACTTTAAAGTAAAACTGGAAACAAATATCCTGCAATATCATGAAAAATCATTACTTAAAACTCTTCTATTAGTGAAACAAATGTGTAGTTGTTGAGTCTGCCTGCAAAAAACACTGTAAAAATGCATATTTGAATAGAAACAACATAATAGTGGACAAGGTGGAAGTGTAAGATAAATAAACATGTCTGTATTGACCAATAGATTATAATGGAAAACAATTTAAGAGGAAAGTGCTTTTATCTGGAAAAGTGAGATGGTTACTATTTTGAACAAAGTGAATAATACATTAGTCAAATATCAGAGAATAAATTAATCCTTACTATGTTATAATAGGGCAGGATAGGGCCTAATAATATATACTATGCATGTAATAATATATGATAATGTATAATAGTGTGTTATAGTACAATTATATTTCCTTTAATCTACACTTTGAGTGTAGTATATTTTAGTACATTTTTATATAAAGATATAAAATATAGAATCTCTAAATATGAATACGTTCTAGTGATTATATTTAAATCATCCAAATATATACTCATTTTCTTTGGCAAAAACTATTTTTCATATGAAGGCCAAACTGGATGCGTCTGTGTTCTAGTTAAGAATTACCCACTCATTTGAAAAACACTATGCTTAATCTCTGTTTCACATTTTTGTTTGTGTAAGTTTGCTATTTTCTCAAGTATAGAAATATCTAAACACAGGATTTTTTATGGCACCAAAAGCAAAATAAAGATTTTCATTCATTTTTCCTATGATAACACAAATGGAGTGATATAAAAGAAACATGAACACTCAGTATGTATCCTTATTTTAAGTTGAAATATATACCATGGAAATAAAAATATTGCACATAACTATTTTCACCACAAAGGTTAACATTCTTATTATCTGTTTAAAAATAAAGAAAAGAGGACAGATGGAGAGAGTGAGAGAGACAGAAACAGAAAAAGAGAGGCAAAGACATAGAGAAACAGAGGGAGAGAAAGTGTAAAGATGAAGTAAATTGCAAACAGACCAGAATGAAAGCTAAGACTCCAATAACACTGAAAAGACACGGAGAATTGAATCTGCTATAAATGATTTATGCTCCAGGATCACGGGGTTAAAAAGGCAAAAGCTTTAATGCTCACTCATGCGAGAATGTCAAGTCTAGATAAAGAATTTGACAGTAATAAGATTTTAAAAGCGGATATTTTCTGGTAGCATTGTCTGCCATAATAAATAGAGGTCATAAAGCTTTGGTCTAAACATATTCAAGGGGGATTAATACTGCAAGCAGATCATTCATCTGAACTTTGAGAATGTACTTATAGGCCAATTTAATAAATGGATAATGACACGAAGACTATTTGTAATTCTTAGGGAAACGTATGCCTCTTCTGAGATTATTTTTATTTCACTATAATTCTTCTAGTGGAAAAAATTTTATTGCAAATTTGAAAAAAGCCATGCCTTTCCCAGAGTCAAAAATGTATAAATCTCTTATATTAACCACAAAAACAGAAATGTCACCGCCACCACCACTAATTCCTACATGCCCAAAACAGTGCTGAGAAAAGTGAATCATATGATAGAAATGGATTTAATTTGTAAAAAGATAGTTTGTATTTGAATGAATCACTCATTTAAAAAATTGATTCATCATCTAGGAGTTTACCTTCACAAAAATTGGTTAGCTATAATATATGACAAATAATTCTATTCTTTTAAGAAACATAAAAACTTAAAAAAATAAGTAAAGTTTGTATCAAGTGTTGTGAGTTAATGATTGAGCAAAATGATTTAAGTCTAACTGGAACATATAATGCAAACATATGACATTCATTTAGTACAGAAACAAAATTAAGCTTACCTTTAAGTTCTAATACTAATATTCAGATAATAGCTATATATAACTATGATTTGTTTCCAAATTAATTCACAGTACACAGATGACTTTAATACTCTCCTTGCATGTGAAGATATATTTGTCCCCTACATTAACATTTAACATCTGTATATCTTTGGAGAAATGTTTGTTCAAATCTAATGCCCATTTTTCAGTTGTGTTGTTGTTTTTGTCATTGTTGAGAAGTATAAATGGAAGGCTTTCAGCTTTTCTCCACTGAGTATTACAGAGGCTGTGAGTTTGTCATAAATGGCTTTTATTATGTTAAGGTATGTTCTCTCTGTATACCAATTTTGGTAAGACTTTTGATCATGAATAGATGTTGGAGTTTATCAAATGCTTTTTCGGCATCTACTGAGATGATCATTTGGTTTTTTACTTTTCTTTTGTTAATGTGGAGTATGATGTTGATTGATTTGTGTATGTTGAACCACCCTTGGTCACTTTGCTGTACAGAAGAAATTGACAGAACAATGTAAATCAACTATAATAGAAAAAAATAAAAACTTAAAAAATAGCGTTCTTTAAAAGGTTGTAAAGAAAATTCACTTCTCCATCTTTCCAGAGATGTCTGTTTATACAAACATTCTTAAAAAGATAGTTGTAAAGCAAATGCTATTAACGTCTAAATGTGTAGAAAATGAAAGATTTGTGCAGAATCACCTCCCAGCAATAAGTGACCTCTACTATTAAAACATAAATATCAGTGAAATTAAAGAAAAAGAAAAATCCAGAAGGAAGACAGAGCATTACCTTCAGAAAATTAGCCAGTATAAACTGAAAAATGGCAGGTTCTCCTCAGTTCCCACCTTTATAATTAGCGAAGCATAAAATTACAATACAACTATTTCTGCCTCTCTTCTCAGAAGCAAATTTTCCCAAAAAGAAACAAAAATGTCTAACAAGAAATTGGAACTGAAAAGTGATTGCACGATCAAGATGTTTGAATATATCAAGAAAACAACATAATGGAAAAAAGTAATCAAGCAATCATTGAAAACACAAGCTATAGAACTAATAGACTCTTGCAAATTCTTTAAAATAAATATGCTTAGCTTTAGAGTTCTAAAAGAAGATATTCACATACTTATGGCAAGAACATGGTGACTACCTTTTTAAGAATGTTTGTATAAACAGACATCTCTGGAAAGATGGAGATGTGACTCCCTCAGGAGGAAATTTATTTACAGACTCAGGTAGTAGAGATGGACACATCCTCCTTATCTATTACATCTCATTGTAATGCTCACAACTTCTATTACATCTCATGGTAATGCTCACAACTCAGGGCCTTGCTCTCTCCAGAAAGTCAGATGCCCAAATTTGCAGTCAGATCAGGGTCTATTAATTTCTGACTTCTTCTGTAACATATTTCTACTACATGAGCAGGCAACACTGGGCCTTTTGGGAATAGAGGCTTAGGAAACTAGCACCAATATGTTACTATTTCTGTAAGAAGTGAACTACCTAAATCCATTTGGACTCAATTTCTTACAAACTGAATCTTTGGAAGTGTGGTAATCCAAAGTAATAACTGCCACCATGCTGATGTTTAAGCCCTGCTTAATCCCTTTATTTTGTAGAATCTCTATCCACCAGGGTATTTCTGATGTTTCCTTATGAATAGACTCAGATTACACATTTTCAGTAGGAATACGAGTAGCACTGTGTCATTCTCAGCACCATAACAGGAAGCACATGCTGTTGATTGGTACTACTACTAGTAAAGTTAAGTTTGATCACTTAAGATGGTATCTGACAAATTTACCACTGTAAACTTGTTTTTTCAGTGTAATTCAGTTTTTTAACTGAAATTAGTAAATACTTTTGGGGGAGACGTTTCTGTTTTGTTTGTCTGTTTTTTGTCTTTTGTCCTTTTAGAGCCGCACCTGTGGCATATGGAGGTTCACAGGCTAGGGGTCTATAGCTGCCTGCCTACACCAGAGCCACAGCAATGTGGGATCCAAGCCACATCTGCAACCTACACCACAGCTCATGGCAACGCCAGATCCTTAACCCACTGAGCGAGGCCAGGGATCGAACCCGCAACCTCATGGTTCCTAGTCGGATTCATTTCTTCTGTGCAGTGATGGGAACTCCGAGAAGTTTTAATTTTATGGAAATGTCTTTTTCTTTATCAGTTTTAATATACATCAATGATTCTTTCTTGAATTAATTATTACTATGATGACAGGACAATGGTAATTTTCTAATTTTCATAATGCTTTTTATATGAATGAGTGGGAGTCTTTCTATAGAAAGAGGGTTTACTTTGTATGAAGGTATGTATTATCAATTTGGCATTATAGATTCTCATTATATTTAACAATGTATAAGATGTAGCTGTCATAATTTTAATATCCCAAATTTGGCCAGTGGTGATCTCTTGGGTTATTTTGGCATGTCCTTCTCTTATTATTTTGTTTTTGTTTTAACACTTAATTTATGGAAAATGAATTTTTAGGCTTTACCTCAGCCCTACAATCAATTACTTCCGCCAAGAGGTTATAGATCCTTTAAATGGATAATTATACTTAGAAATCAATATATGAGTGCTGGGTTTGCTCATTGCTACCGCCATATTATGCCTTTAGGCATTTCAACAGTCAGAGACACTGAAAAGTTAGAGATATGTTCTGAGGTTTGCTTCAAAATAATGCAGTTGAGAAGAAAGAGCTGGTGGAGATAAACACAGAACAAAATTAATTATAATCATTGAAGGCAATTGATGAATACCTAGGGTTCATTACACTATTTTATTTACTTCGGTAAATGTTTGAAAAATTCCTTAAACAACAGACCCAGACAAACTGAAACAATAAAAACACAATTTTCTGTACTAACGGTCTTTTAATTTGAAAAGCTATTTAAATGAATGTGTAAGTATTTGGCATGTGGTCACAACATTCAAAGTAAAAAGTAATTTTTTAAATAGTAGGATTCAGAGTTCCCATTGTGGCTCAGCAGTAATGAACCTGACTAGTATCCACGAGGAATTGGTTTCAGTACCTGATCTTGCTCAGTGGGTTAAGGATCTGACATTGCTGTGAGCTGTGGTATCAGTCGCAGATGTAGCTCAGATCCCGCATTGCTGTGGCTGTGCAGTAGGCTGGCAGCTACAGGTCTGATTCCACGCCTAGCCTGGGAACCTCCATATGCCACAGTGTGGCACTAAAAAGACAAAGTAAAATAAAATAAAAATAGCAAGATTCCACAGTAACTGTAAACAATTGCATTTCAAGTAATTAACTTTCTTATTTCCAAATTTTATTTCTAATTCCTAAAATTCCTCTGAGTCAACATTAATTATACTAAACTATATTTAATGCTCTTTTGTTGCATATAGTTTAAATAGGTGCTTTAATTTTGGAGTTTATATAGAACTTCCTAAAATAATTACAAAAAGCCATATCTTCTCCACCTGCATTTGAGACCTGTTCCCCATCACCAAGTAACTACTTTTCTTCATTATTACATGCTTTTTTACTTCTATGATATCTAAGGCATAAACATGCCCCCCTACTTGCATCACGTTTTGTGTTTCATCTCAGTATTTCCCTATCACTTCCAACAAACATTTCATACAGTGAAAAAAAGACACCATTTCCTTAATGTTACATGTACTTTTAATACCAGAAAGAACTCTAATTAGCTTAGTCTTTGTTAAAGGTCTAAATTTTCTGTTGGATATCAGGATACTATACATGTGTATCTCCTCTAGAACAACGTGGTTCTAGTTAAGTTGTTTGGAGCTAAAAGAAAACACTTTCATGTCCTACAAATAAAAAGAACACATTACTAGGGATCTAAAAGAATTTGATATCTGCTATTTTATTATTTTTAAGAAGCAATATATTGTGGATCTATTTATATGTTTATCTTTCTGCAATCTCTGGAAAATGATAACAGTTAGATAAAAGATTATTTAACAAACACATATTAACATAGCTTTTCTGAAAGCAGTCATATGAAAAGAAAATAAACACGTGTTGAACTAAGAGTCCCTCTGCTAATTACCTCTTCTTTATAAATAGTATACTAATAAATCTATAAATGAAAAGAGTATCAGGCTATGGTTGAGATACCTTTGCAAAGTCATATCAGAAGCCCATTTGAAGGCAGCTAGAGTGTGCCCCTAATACACACCTTCTTCCTGACACACACTACACAAGCATTACTTTTGTTGTCCAATAGAGAAAAATGTAAAAATCACTGAGTGAGAAAAGAACATAATATGAATTTATAAGAATGAAAAATGAGTAATGCTGCAACTACAGAAAATATTGGTTTGGGGGTCTTTTATGTTTTACAGGATAGAGTAATTTTTATCATAATTGTGATATCTATTTTTTATACTGTCCTGTTAAATATATTTTTCCATTGGAGTTCCCATTGTGGCTAAATGGTTAACGAATCTAACAACCATGAGGACATAGATTTGATCCCTGGCCTTGCTAAGTGGGTTAAAGATCTAGTGTTGCTGTGAGCTGTGGTGTAGGTCACAGACACAACTTGGATCTTGTGTTGCTGTGACTGTGGCATAGGCTGGCAGCTACAGCTCCAATTCGGCCCCTATTCCGGGAACCTCCATATGCCATGGGTGTGGCCCTAAAAAGCAAAAAATATATGTATATATTTTTTTCATTGTTTTGTAGGAGGACAAGTCTCCCTTGCATCTGTTTTCTAATTTTTCCTCCAAGTTAAATTAAACATTGGATAGTGTGTGGTGTGATCACACAAAGGAAAACACAATTCAAAAGGTCCAAGAAGTTAACACCAAAGTGCACTTAACACCTGTGTACATATATCATAAGCTTGGTTCTGGTTTAAATAAGATTTCTTTTCCTTTTTTTATTTTTAAAATAATGCTTCTGTGTATGTATTAAGTACTGAAAATGTAAAACCTGTTAGAAGATATCTAATTATGTTATCATAATTTCTTCTTCTTTGCCTCTCATTTTGTGTATGGCTATCTCTCATGGCTATCCATTACTTTATACCTCAGTTCAAAAGAATTCAGCTGTCTGTGAAACCACAGCTTGATAAAAAAGAATCATCCAGCCATGACATATCTGTAAGCATCTGGTTTGGGAAAATAGAACACATAGTCTAAGCAACTCTACACATCTGTATGAAACACAGAGGAGATAGTTTCATTTGTTTGTTTCCTTTTCACAGTTTAGAAAATGAAAGCTGATGCAGTTGAGGCTTACAATAATGATAGCAAATATTCCAAAGGCCTTCATATGCAAAACATTTTAATTGCCAAAGACTTGGAATAAATCTTGGCCCACTTGCATTGAAATTTTGCTTCTTGGGAATTTTGCTTCATTTTTCACAGTTTGTATTATTAGTATTTTGCCAAATTTTGCATAAGATATCTTTCGATCCTCTGAACAGTAGACACACATATGCACACACACAACTCGGGCTCAAATTGAAAATGAATTTTATAATCAGTTTTCAGGCTATAGTAGTGTTCTTAGAAATTTTACATAATAACTGATAAATCAGCAAATCAATCTATTCCATTTTGAAGCATGAGGCTTTTGAAATTCTTAGGAAATTGTGATGGAGATATAAAACCTGAAGTGTAAGATTTAATTGAGATAACATTTCTATCAGAGGAAAAAATTATAACATCAATTGCTATGAACTCAAATGCTGGTGATTTCTAGTATTTGTGTTCTTCTACTTAGGAGAGCAGAAATAGGCCAATTTTTCAGTCTCATTTACAATTCAGGGGGGTCACAAGACATTTCTGCCAGTATAGGGTAAGCTAAAATAGCGTCTACAATAAAAAGGCCAAGATCATTAAAAAAAAAATCACATTTCAGTGTCTCTATCTTTCCTCATCTTCTGACAGTTGAGACAGAGTTACCAGGAGGCGATTCTAGGGCTCCAGGAGACAACAATGCTGCAAAACTGAAGGCACCATAGTCCCTGAGATTCCTTGCACATTACTAAGTAAAATGTAAATATACATATATATATTAAACTTCATTTTGATTTTTGGGTTTGATAGCAATTATCCTCTTCTGACTTCATCTTTAGGACTATCTTGACTATTTTTAGCCCTTTAAATCTCATAAATTTTTCTTTTGAAATCAGCTAGTAAATTGCCACACACACATACACACGTGTATACACACACATGAAACATCTGCTAGGACAGGAATTGCAATTGTCTTAAATCTACATATAGGTTAATTTTAGGATAATTTATAGCTCCACAATAGTAGTGCTTCTAACCCAAGGCCACCACATATCCCTTAGTTCTACTTATTTATTTTCAATACTGCACTATGGTTTTCTATACAGACATTTGTATATTTTTTTCATTAGATGTATTCCTAGGTATTTGATCATTTTGATATTTCAAAATTAAGTTTCTTTGAAATTTCTTTGTTTTATTGTTTTTTGCTAAGGTATAGAAAGAGAGTATTATTTTTATTTTTAATTTTTTGAGGTATAACATATAACAAAATGTACTGATCTTGAAAGCGTAGCTTGTTGAAATGTTATACATGTAAACAGTAATGCAACTAACACAAAGATCAAGGTAAATAACTTTTCCAGAAGCCAGTAATCTCCATTATGTCCCTTCCCAGTAAGTAAGCAAACAATAATTCCTATTCTAACTTCTACCACCTTAGCTTATGTACATATAGTTTACATTTATATAAATAGAGTCATGTAGTATGTATTCATTCTGTTTCTGGATTCTTGCGCTCAATATAAAGTTTGAGATTTATCCACATTGTTGCATATGACAAAAGTTCATTCAATTTCATTGCTATATATGGTTACATAAATATACTTAATTTTACTTGTCTAGTCCCATGTTAATGAACATTTGGATTATTTCCAATATTTGTTAACTAGGGACAAAAACACTATTAAAATATCCGAATAGATTCTCCTTCAAAATGGCAACACAGGAAGATTCTGAACTAACCTATTCCCATGAACACAAAAAAACTACAGCTACACGTGGAAAGTTTCCCTGAAGAAAAAAAATAAAAGACCTAAAAACTAGTGAGGTAACACCTTCACATCAGGCAAATGAGAAACCACATAGAAGTGGGTAGGAATGGCTAAGATGTGATCTGTTTGCAAATTCTACCCTCAGTGCAACAACCCAAAATTGTTAGGGAACTCAAAAACCCAGAGGCTTTCCCTAAGGAGATTAGGGTTTATAGCCCACATTGGGAACCCCAGCTTTTAAGACCAGAACCTGAGAGATGAGCCCCCAGTACTCTGAAGATCAATGAAGACAATCACAAAGGTTTGAGAGATGACTAAGAGCTAGGACGGGGTTGAACAAGTTTTTCTTCCCATACAAAGGCCAAGGTTTCAAGACTTAGAGAGAGAGAGAGCTATTTCATCTAGTGCATAGAAGCTAACACAGAGAATCAAGCAAAATAAAGAGAAAAATATCTTCAAGTGAAATAACAAGATAAAATCTCAGGGGAAAAAATCTTAATTAAATAGAATTAAGTAATTCACGTGATAAAGAATTCAAAGTTATGGTCATAAAGATACCCAACTCAAGAGAAAAATAGATGAATGCAATAAGAACTTCAACAAAGAAAGAAAAAATATGAGAATGTGACCAACAAAAGTCACAGAGCTCAGAACACAATACTTACACAGAAGAATGGGAAAAAAAAAAACACTAGAGGGTTTCAACAGTAGACTAGATGAAGCAGAAGAAAGGATCAGTCATCTTGGAGACAGGGTTGAGGAACTCATTCAATCACAGAAACAAAAAGAAAAATAGAATAAAAAAAAGTAAAGAAAGCTTAAAGGACTTACCTAATATAAAAACATCAACTAGACTAATATTCACATTATAGGAGACTCAGAAGGAGAGAATAATAGGGTCAAAAAAAACTTAGTTGAAGAAATAATGGCCAAACATTTCCCTAAATTGGAGTAGGAAACAAACATTCAGGTCTAGGAAGCCCAGAAAGTTCACAGTAAGATTAAACCCAAAGAGACCCATACAAAAGATACCTTATTATTAAAATGTCAATCTTTATGTATCTATATCTTTCAAATAGATCTCATATAAGTAGCAATCTTGGTTTGTAAGTAGCATTTTGGTCTCTTTTGGGAGATGGTCTCTTTATATTAAATACAATTCCTGATAAATTTGATTTTTTTTCTATTTGTCTTATCTTTTTCCAGTTTTCTTTCTTTTATTTTGCTTTGCTTAGGTTTATCATATTTTCTTGTTAATATTTCACCTCTCCATTACTTTGTTATGTATTCATTTTTTTATTCTTCTGATTACCCAAAACGTTATAATAAAAATATTAAAGTTAATAAAAAAGTATTTCATTTATTGCTGTTACCACTTCTGGATAATGCAAAACCATATAGCATTTTAACCCATTTAATACCTCTGGACATCCATGGATTATCTATGGGTATTACCAATTATTATCTTATGATTTACTTTTACATATATTTTAATACCAATAGTTATTATTGTTTTGAAAGGTCATATACATTGATGTCTCTGCTCACGTGCAGTCTTTTCTGGGACTTTTCTATTCTTCATTAGTCGGATTACAGAAGGAATCATTACAGAAGGAATCATTTCCTTTCTGTCTGAAGAACTTTTTTTTTTCAGTTTTTCATTCAGTGCCAGTTGACTGATAATAAATTGTCTGTTTTTTTCTCTGAAAATGTCTTTATTTCATCCTAATTTTTTGAAAGTAATTTTCCTTGGTATAGAATTCTAAATTGACAGCTATTTTCTTTCATTAATTTTCCAATGATCTATTGTCTTCTGTTTTTTTGAAAATCAAGTAACTATTACATGTACTTGCTCATTTAAAGACAATGTATGTCCACTAACCCCTCTTTTCAACTCTCTGGTTGCTTTTAAGATATTCTCCATCTGAAGGTTTTAGTAGATTTTTAATACTATATCTAGGCATGGCTTATTCTGTATTATTTATAATTGGAGTCCAAAGATCTTCCATCTTTGTTTTGACATATTTTCTTAGTTACGGAAAGTACTGACTAATTTTGTTTCAATTATTTCTTTTGCTCCATCCTCTTATTTTTCATTTGGGACTTCAGTAATATGTGTTAGATTTTTTTAAGAGCTTATATGCTTTTAAATGTATTCCACTTTTTTTTCCTTTGTGATTCAAACTGGACATTTTCTAATGACTTGTTTTTCAGCTGACTAATCTTTTCTCTATGTTTAATCTGCTATTTTAGAGAAATGTAAATCAAAACCACTATGAGGTACCACCTTATACTGGCCAGAATGGCCATCATCAAAAAGTCTACAAACAATAAGTGCTGGAGAGGGTGCGGAGAAAAAGGATCCCTATTACACTCTTGGTGGGAATGCAAATTGGTGGAGCCACTGTAGAAAACAATATGGAGATTCCTCAGAAAACTAAATATAGAATTACCATTTGATCCAGCAATCCCACCCCTGGGCATCTATCCAGAGGAAATCATGACTCGAAAAGACACACGTACTCCAGTGTTCATTGCAGCACTCTATGCAATTGCCAGGTCATGGAAACAACCTAAATGCCCATTGACAGAGGAGTGGATAGGGAAGATATAGTACATACACACAATGGATTATTACTCAGCCATTAAAAGGAACGAATTACCAACATTTATAGCCACATGGATGGACCTAGAAATTATCATGCGAAGTGAAAACAACAGACAATTAGACAATAACATCCAATGCTATTGCTTACATGTGGAAACTAAAAAGACACAGTGAACTTCTTTGCAGAACAGACAATGACTCACAGACTTTGGAAAACCTATGGTTTCCAAATAAGACAATCTGGGGGGTGGGGGGATGCACTGAGGGTTTGGGACAGAAATGCTATCAAATTGAGTTGTGACTATTTTTATACACCACAATTGTAATTCATTAATCAAAAAAAGGCTATCAAAACCAAATTTAAACTTAACCTAAAAAAATAATTTCTCTCTCCTCCCCTCTGTCTCCATATATATATATGTATGTATGTATGTGTATTATATATATATGCACACACACATATGTGTACATGTGTGTATATACACAGCTTGCTTCTCAACCTAGATTTTAGAGAAAAAGCAACATGAATTAGAGCTTCAGCTGGTCATATATTATATGTAAGATACATATGTTTTTATAAATAACTAATATTTGAGGGTCATATACAAAATATCCTGGCCAATCCTGACTGCTACATTATATTATGAAGTACTGATGGTATTAACCAGGAATTCCATATTTTAAACATAATGTGATTAGTGACTTGCTTCAGAAATGTGTCCTGCCTTCTATAAGTCCTGTGAAACTTATCTTCTCATACCTTTATACTATTAGGATTCATCAGTAATTTTGGTGATAATGTAGGATTGTAGGCAACAGCCTAGAATCATTCAGGTCATAATACCTTTTTATACTCTGCTTTTAGGTATTCTTCTTAGAATTTGGCCATCTAAGACACGGATCCTTTCTTATGGAGTATCCCCATCTTTATTATAAGAACATGTGTTTTTAAAATTCTGGAATTTCAGTTTGGATTTTAGACATTCTGTCATCTGTAGTTTCACACACACAATCTTCAGCTTTTTGTGCTATATTACATGCATATGCAGTGAATATCTCACAGGCTTTTGGCACTTACTACGTACTTTCAGCTCCCTTCAATGCTTCTCCAAATTATTTCAAAAATTTGGCTGTCTTTTTTTCACAAAAATATTGCAGTTACCAAGTCATCCTTGACATTCATTTTTTTTTCTTTTATAATGTCCTTAAGCATCTCGTCATGGATCTTTGATCATTAAAAACCTATGTGCCTTCTCATTGGAATCTGCCTCCCAAATCTGACACTTGAACCTGAATAAAGAAGAGATACTGCTGTGGTCAGTGAGCCATAGACACGCTGTTCTTTTTAGTGGATCAAGAATCTGGACACTGAGAAACTATTACTTGGCCAGGTCTTAAATTAAGCATTATAACAATAGCTACAATTTATTGAGTGTTTGTTGAATGCTGACATTTAGCTAAGCCTTGTAATACATTATCTCATTTAATATTCACAATAATTGCATTAGGTTCTATTAATGTTTCATGCTATATATGACGAAACTATGACCACACAATAGCAAACATGTTCAAACCATGCAAAACAGAAATGGAGGAGTCAAGTTTAAACTTGCTTTTGATTTAGAACCTGCACTATCAGTCATCAATTGATACTATTTCTCTCATAGTACTAACTCCATGTTAACATAAGAATGCATTCTTCCCTCATTCGCTGCTCAATTGCTCATCCTATTAGTCTTGGTAAGATATCCAAACATTATCTCAGACATCCAAAGATATATACAAACTCCAGCATTTGGCAGAATGTAAGCTCAAACAGCATAAATTATAACCAAAATTTTGTGATTTTAAAAATGCCTTTAAAGAACTGGAAATATCCCACATTGTCAGCAAACTGGAGCACATAGTTAATTGAAGAATATTTTAAAAGGGCAAATTTATTCAGTGAGTTTTTGTGATAAATGATTTAGATACACCTTATTTGGCAGCTTGGAAATATTATTTTTTCTAGAATTTAAGATACTCCAAAAACTCCATGTGAGCAGAACACATTTAATTAAAAACAAAATATTTCACACTCAATAGCTAAACATAACGAAGAATCACAATGGCTATTCCTTGCCTCTTGAATCAGTTTTTAAATGGTAGTATTACATGACTAAAATCTCATTTTATATATCTATATCTCTCCCAAAATAAACAAAAATATGAAAATAACCTATAACACAATGTAGAAATGCCAAGTAATATATGTACATCCAGAGTTATATTATCTATGTAATGGGATTGAATCAAACCACAGCATTTTGTACTATGCTTTTTAAAAGCATTTATTGTGAGATATAACAGAGAAAATTGCATAAAATATAAATCATTATAATGTGAATTACCTGTAATTCTCAAATAAATCCAAAAAATAATGTACTCCAGAAGACTTCCTATGACTTTCCTTATCATGATCTCCTCTATTTTCCCAGTAGTAGTCACTAAACTTTGCGGCCTTCAATTCCTTACTTTTCTTATTTGTTTTGTTAGTATATAAAAAAAGTTTGGAATTTAAGTGGGACCAAACTGCATACATTCTGTTGTATCTTTCTGTCCTTAAAATTCTTACTTGCTTGTTTTGTTTTGTTTTGTTTTGTTTTGTTTTTGCCTTGCCAATGTCATGCAAAAGTTTCCAGGCCAGGGATTGAACCAAGACACAGCAGTGGCAATACCAAATCCTAACCACTAGTCCACCAGGAAACTCCTGCTTTTTGCTTATTTACATGATTCTTTCATTTTCATGACTGTATAGATTCCCATAACATCAATATATTATGATTTGTTTATATGGTTATTTGGATTGTTTCCAGCTTTGATGTATGCAAATGTTATCCCATCTCATTATGGTTTTAATTAGAATTTACCTGATTCCTAACAAGATTGAGCATATTTTTATCTTTATTAGGCATTTGGGGTTTTGGGGTATTGTTATGAAGTAACATTTCTTTACCAATATTTATATTTGTCTTTTATTATTTAGTGGTTAGTATGTTTTGCTTATTATGGATGCAAAGTATTTCCAGTTATATCCATTGTAAAATATTTTCACACTTTGTGACTTTTCTTTTTACTTGGTGTCTTTTTACTTCCTCAGTAGCAAAGGAAACTAGGAATTGCATTATAAATATTACCAGTAATCTTTGCAAAGTAAAGATTTCTTTAAAAAGTAAAATATGAAGAAAAGTATTAAAAGCATCAACTACATAAAAGTAAGAAGTTCTATCCATATAAAATTTGAAAGATGAAGGAAGGAAAAGAAAGAGAAAAACAAAGGGAATGAAGGAGGGAGGAAGGAGAGCAGGGTAGGCAAGAGAAGAGGAGGGGAAGGAAGGAAAGGAGGAAAAAAGAACAAAGCCGTAAGTAGGGAGAAGATATTATTAAGCATTCTAATTAAAAAAAAATAAAATATAAATAGATGAGAGATAAATAGTGTTAGAAATCGATAACAGAAAATACAGATAGGCAAAGACATGACTAAGATTATTTCTAGAAGAAGAGACAAAAATAATTTATAAAAGTGAATTGAACTTTTAGCCATTGCATGTGATAGGAAATATTGAGAAAAGCACAATGTCACTGGCTTCTTTTCCTTTCCTGTTACCCTTTTCTGTCAATATCCAAACCATATAAGGACAAGATGAGCCAAATTTTAATTAATCAATTAACGTAAAAACAGAAAGTAAAGAAAGTGAAAAGTCTCCAAAATACTACAACATAACTTTTTGATTGAGGTTCCCCCTATGAAAATACTGCAAGCGGATCGTGAAAATTGTTTATATCATAACAAAAGTCCAAAAAGTCAGAATTCATACAGAGAAAATAAACAGATTCTTAGTGAATTAGCAGTAACCAGAGTCATCCACAGAGTGAGTTAGTAGGTTCCAAGATGATAGGATTTAGTGAATTCTGAAAGTAAGACAACATAACCCAATAATAATCTGCAGAGTCTCAACAGAGTAGTAGTAGCAACGAGCTGCCTGCACACTCAGTTGTGACATGTAAGGTAAGTCATGTGCCTTCAAAAATTACTTGGGAGGGTACTCTGTAGGGTGTTTTGAGTTTTGGCATCACTAAGTGAGCACCAAGATCAGAATGATTAGCAGCCTCATTTTTAGTGCCAAGCTGATGAAGCCTAGTGGGCCCATGCTTTGAAGGGAGGTGCTCTTTCCCTTCCTTCCTGCATCTGTCAAATTCTATATGGATAGAAGTTGTGGCCAGTACTTGTCAAAGCAGTCAAACATTATCGAAAACAAGGAAAGCATGAGAAATCTGCACAGATTAGAGGAAGGAGACCTGATGACTAAATGCCATGTGGTAACTTGAACTAGATCTTAGAACAGAAAAAGTACATTAGTAGAAAAACTGGTAGTATCTGAATAAAATATGTAATTTGGTTAGTAGCATTGTATCAATGTTATTTTCTTAATTTTGCAAATATACTGTGGTTATGAAAGATATTAATGCTAGAGGAAATTGAGTGAAGGGCATACAGCAAATCTCTGTATTATCATTGCAAGTGTTCTATAAATCCAAAATTATTTCTCAGGTAAAATTTTATGTAAATTTTATGTTTAAAACTAATATAATGAAATAGGTTACGAAGTTGTGGAGAACATAACTGAAGTCACCAGGAACAAAAATCTGCGGGAGTTCTTAGAACACGTTTTAACACTTGGAAGAGAAAGTTGTTGAATTCGTATAAATATATGGCTCAGAGGAGCTAGAAAATTATATTAGATTCTCTAAGGCCCTATACTAAGGTCATCTATGGCCACGATGTAGCTTATTCTCAGTGCCTGTGTCTGATAACATCACTTAAATAGGTGTTGTTAAACCTGATAGCTTTTGTATCTATGTCATAATTAAGAAGGAAAAAACTTGTCCATGTTAGCAAAATTATTACATAAGATTGCATAGAAAAGGATAAAGACCAAATACTCTGCAATGGATTCAACTATAGTAAGGACTGCATAGATTGCAAAAGTGATAGTTTAGAGTTCATGTGTTACCATGGAGATATCCCCAATTCTCAGTTTAGGAAGGTTAACTCTAGAGGAAAAGTGGATGGAGGGTGAGTCAAGACTTGGTATCCAGTTTGCTTTGACCTTGATTCAGCAATTCAAGGATAGAATTGTACCACATGAAGTCTGAAACAGGAGATGTCCTGGTGCCTCCCCAGGATGAATATCTCTTAGCAAAGAAAAAATAAACTGAAAGGTGTTTCAAGAATCTGCATGCACAGTTTTGCTACCAGCATAAGTGAAATGAAGATAAGCCAGTCATATATAACCACCTGATACTTTGAGCAAAATAATAGCGTCAGTCAAGAACCAACTATAATAGAAAAAATAAAAATCATTACAAATAAAAAAATAAAATAGTATAAAAAAATAAATACTGGCAATCAGAGTGACATTGGAGCCATAACATCAAAGAGTAACAAACAGAGTGATCAATGTCCTTTAAAATCCAGATGTGTTCCTAAAACAAAGTTTAACGCTTTATGAAGAAGGAACACACAGAGTAGTTACTGGTTGCATGTGAATATTTGTTTTCTGTAATATATAAAGCAAGAGAAAACAGTCTAGTGATCTGACACTAAGAATTGCCTCAGAGGATGCCAGAAAATACCAAAGTTGTAAGCCACCTGGGGCTTTTTAATAACAAAGATCACATATTAGACACATGAGTGACAATAGCTGTCCTTATTCCTCTAAAAGACTTTGGGACAAAAAAAAAAAAAAAAAAGCCAAAACAGCCAGCTGAGGATGAGAGCAGAGAGGAATGATCATGCCAGCATCAAGTCCTCATGCAATTTGCCATCTCAGGGGAACTCCACAGAGGAGGACTAAGTGAAAGTATTGCTTTGTGAACATTAAAGACTGGGTGAAAGGTCAAGTTGAGTTTGTCCTTGATGAGGGCTGACTGCATCCTTTTTGAATGTTAGAGAGATGAGGACTCCAATGATTGAATACATTTCAGAGGTTTAAGAGGTGTGATTGGGAAAGTCAGCTGAGGAACCATCTAGCCAAGTTTCAGTTCTAAGGTGTTTCCTGAGATGGTCCCACACAATGTGTCAGAAATGGTGTTATCAAACACCCTGATGGAATCTCTAGGAATGTGCTCAAAACAATCAGAGGGTCCCAGGAAATGACTGTCTGTTATTCCATTTTGTGGAAATAGACGCATCTTTCAGAATAAATATACTTCCAAGGAACGATAATGATTTTTCTGAGGGGGGGAGAAAACTAAGTTTGAATTCTGGCTTGGTTTCAAAGAAAACGAAATAGATTAGGGCACATCTGGCATAGCAAACAGTAGAGCACTTGCCAGTACCTCATGAAATATAAACTGAAAAACTGTTTCTATAGCCTGAACTTTAAAAAAAAATTGTTTTTCAGTGTTTTTAGGAGGAATTGTGTGGCAGGTAGACTGACTACTTTAAATCTAATATTTACCCAAATTCCTTTCAAAACATTGATTTTCTTTGAGTACTGAGCAGAGATTACTTCATTTCAGAAAATGTGGACCTGGTCCCCAGCATAGAGTTTCACATGAGGATGCCTGGCAGTTGATACATTTCAGGAAAATTATCTGAAAATAGATGTGGTTTGAAGAAAGTGTTTTTTTTTTATTTGTTTGTTTGTTTTATGCCTTCCTTAATGACAGACAGACTTTCAAGATTCTTTTCCCTGAATCCATGTCATTTCATACATCTGGATGCAAGGAGTAGACACAATATATGGAGCATCTCTTAAATATGATGAGAAAGGAAAGAAAATCCATGCAATATCAACCACATTTGACATCGATGCTTAGACTATTTGAACTTCTGTAACAAAAATACTACAAATTAGATGTCTTACAATCAACAGAAATTTTTCTCACAGTTCTGGAGACTGGGAAGTTCAAGGTCAAGGTGCTAGCAGATTAGGTGCCTAGTGAAAAACTGCTTCCTGGTTCAGAGATGATCAGCTTCTCATTGTGTCCTCCCTGGAGGACAGCAGAAGGGGTGAGGGAGCTCCCTGGAGCCTTTTTTATAAGGGCACCAATTTCTTATCTCCTCCCAAGTGTCCCACTTCCAAATACCACCACATAGAGGAATAGGTTTCAACATGGGAATTTTGAAAGGACACAAAAGTTTATAGCAACATCCCTGAAGGAAAACCACGGAACCATTTTGGCATGTTAGCAAATTCTAGCCACCAAATTTTGTCATATAGGAAAAGTAAAATCATTTATTTAAGTCTCTTTTCATTGAGTATCCTGTTATTTGCAACTCAAAACACGCAGGTAGGTAGGTAGGTAGGTAGGTAGGTAGGTAGATGGATAGATAGGCAGACAGACTAACGATAGGTAGATGTAATGAGTAAAGCTGTCAGTGCAATTTTTAAAAGGTATTTGAATGTAACCCGAGTTTTTCCAGTTCTAATTAGTCAATAGACACATGTGAGATTTTTCTTCATAATATTTTCTGGATTTGATTTTATGCCATTGTGGCAGAACTCAACCCGTACATATCCACAGATGTTGCTCAACACTATGATTCTGAGAATATCAAGATAATATTACCAAATTATCATTAATTGATTCCATTCTGAATCACTTTGAATAAAATTACAGTTTAATTTGGCATTCATGCCCAACCAGGCATTCTCTTGTTAATACTACGTCCATGAACTTTGGACTACTTGTGATACTAAAACTACAAGGTGCTTTATTGCAAGGAAATAAATAATTCCTCTTTGTAATATATGTAATACTCTGCAAAGACCCAAAACAGTGCTCCTATGCCCCAGTAGCTTATTGTTTTAGTGATATAAATATTTTTTCAGTTACAAAATTTTGCTTACTATAGAAATAAAACTTAGGTCCAAAGAGGTTAATTCTATTTTTATTTTTTTTATTTTTATAGCCACATCTGCAACATATGGAAGTTCCCGGGTTAGGGGTTGAATCAGAACTGCATCTATGCCATAGCTTGTGGCAACAATGGAGACTTAAATCACTAAGTGAGGCCAAGGATCGAACCTGTAGTCTTACAGACACAATGTCAGGTCCTGCTGAGCCACACTTGGAACTCCCAAAGAGGATAATTTTAAATCAATCCAAGAAACAGACTCCAAGAGTTATTCATATATGCCTCTTTTTTTTTAAGCAATGTAGATATCTCCTCCATAGCTCTTTGTGCTTGATCTTATTTTCCTGAAGAAAACTAAAAGTACTAATGAGTTTTTTTTTATTAATCTTGAGGTACAAAGCCCAGAATCTGACATTCTTTGAATTATTCTAACATACATTTTGCCCATCAAGCTCCAATCCCTTTTTCTCTTATCCTAGTGATTTCCCATCTTATAAATAATTTGACTTCCTGATTTTTTTATACTTATTTGGACAGAAATTCTTGCCCTTGCTTATTTTTGCCAGCTGTATCTGCCTGTGGGAATAGAAGTTACTCTCCACATTACAACTTGATAAAATAATGTTCTATTGCACACCATATGTAACTTTTGGCAATATTAATTTTCATTGCCAGACTAAGTATCACCAATTTCCATGAAATCTGCACTTCCATTTCTGATTATTTGCAGTATTTTCTGAAAGAAAATAAAAACTCTAATTAGAAAAGATGTATGCACAAATTCTCAATTTTTAAAAAGGTTTCACAGGAATCCTTGTTTCAGGAGAGATCTATATTTTTCACCCTGTGAATATTTTTTTTAAAAACCAAAACCATTATTTACAGCAGTCAAGGCATGAAAACAATCCAAATATCTATCAATAGATAAATGGATAAAGAGAATATGATATATGTCTATACATATCTATAGATAGAAATCTAGAGATAGAGAGATAGGTGATAGGTAGGTAGGTAGGTAGGTAGGTAGGTAGGTAGATAGATAATCACACAATGGAATATTATCCAGAGAAAATAAAAAGGAGATCTTGCTGTTTTCAACATCCTGGCTATAACCTGAAGGCATTATGATAAGTGAAATATGTTAGAGAAAGACAAGTATCATATGATCTCACTTATAAGTGGAATCTTATAAAACAACAACAAAACTAAACTTACATAGGTAGAACAGATTGGTAGCTGCCAGAGGCAGGGGGTTAAGGGTGGTGAAATAGATGAAGGGGGTCAAAAATACAAATTTCCAGTTATAAAATAAATAAGTCCTAGAGAAAGAGTACATCTTAAAAGCTCTCACCACCAGAAAAAACGTTGTAACTATGTGATATGTTGACTAGACTTATTGTGGTAATCGTTCTGCAATACATACATGTATCAAATCAGTATGTTGTACAGCTGAAACTATTATTATATGTTAATTATATCTAAATGAAATGAATAAGCAAATACTATTAAATCACTAATCATATGGTCTCTAAAAATATATGAGCCTTATCTTCAGCAATAGCCATTTTACTTTATATTTAATCACCAGTACCTGACATCTTCCAATATTCTACATAGTTAATGTAATTTTACTAGTCCTAGTTTTTTCTTTTATTCTGTTATTCTATGATAACATGCATCTTTATCTATTCACTGCCATATCTTCACCACCGAGAAAAGTGCCCTATAAAAATATGTGAAGCGAATAAAAAGTATAATTTTTTGACTAAATTAAGTTATAGTTTTGAAAAAATCATGGTATCATAGTTAACTTATTGCTCTTTTTTTTTCAAAAGTCCTTAGAATTTTTACCTTCTTCTCAAGGTAATAATTTCGCCAATGAGAAAGTAACAACTAAAAGTGGATTTTAAAATTATTTGAATTATCCTAGAGATATAAAGTTTATCTTGAGGGACTTTTTTAATAGTGTTTCAATTAATAAAGTAATTTGAGAAAATGGTATTTTACTGATTTTCTATAAATCATGGACAGGAGATGTTTATTTAAGCTATTCATAAGGTCAGGCACTGATGACCGCTAATATTTTAATTATCAATATTTTCCAAATTTTTATAGGAACCTCCTTTTTATATATACCTTCAAATTTTCTCCTCTCAATTCTTAGGGAGATTTCATGCCATCACTTACAAAGATCTCCTTAAACACAATTCAAATTTCAAAAGAAAACTTTCTACTATCTTTATTTTATTTTTTTGTCTCTTTAGGGCTGCACAAGTGGCATATGGAAGTACCCAGGCTAGGGGTCAAATCCGAGCTACAGTTGCTGGCCTACACCACAGCCACAGCAACACCAAACCTGAACTGCATCTGTGACCTACACCACAGCTCATGGCAATGCCGGATCCTTAACCTACCCAGCAAGACCAGGGATCAAACCTGCATCCTTATGGATGCTAGTCAGATTTGTTTCCACTGACCCACTACTGGAATGCCTCTGCTATTTTTAAACTATTAATTTTTGTGTAACTAGACAGCTATACTAAAAATAGCTTCTTGTGTAATAATATATTTAGTATCTCTGTAGAAGTAAGGAAACCAGACAAAATCAGGCAACAGAATGGAGAAGAAACAAAATGACTTGCGTGTCACTAAAATTGTTTGAAGAAAGCTCCCACTTTCATTCCTGATTATATGAGTGCTGGGCCAAATTCAATTAAATTATGACATTAATTTGTGGAGGTGGACAAATTCAACTAGGAAATTTTACAATATCTCAAAGCATATAAAAATAAAACTTTCATTACTGTAGAGAATGTTTTCATATATTTACTGTATCAATTACTGTCTGAAATAACTTTTTATGTCTTATAAGGTATCAAGACAAAATACAGTAGTGATATTTTTTCTAGAACTGTCAATAGCATGGGAAGGACCAGAACTCACAACAAAAAATATTCTATGAACCATACATTAATATTAGCGTAATTCTTTGTGACAGAAGACTTTAACAAAAGGCCTCCAAAACTTTTCTCCTAGCTTAATTTCAAATACAAAATAAAATATTTTTTTCTGTAATGCATAAAAATAGAAATGAAGATAGTTTTATATTTTCGCTTTCTTGTCACGTCAGGTGTTCATATCTGATGAAAAAACAATCACTTGGGGGAAATTAATTTTATTGTCTTAGTTCAGTGAATTGTGACTTCTACACTTCCCTGATTTCATCCAATAAGGAATTAGAAAGATGACTTACACCACAAATTTTATTGAAGAGCAGAAAAAGCTAAGATTTGAACAAATTCAGAGATCATATCTCCCATTTCCCTCTGGGTTAAGAAGGTAATGAAATGTGGATTTATAGTCTTTTAAATCACTACATGAAACATTAGCAGAACTAACTTTAAATCCATAACCAGGACTGTGTTAAATGGGAAATACATTTCCATCCAAAACCATTAATACAATAGTGTATTAACCAAATCAAATTTCTTTAAAATGCATATTTTTAATCTAGATATATTTAAGTGAACCAGTCAAATGAAAGAAGGTACCAAAAAAAAAGCAAATAAAGTGAAAACAAGAACGATCATCAAATCCAGCAAATTATTTTATAGAGAGAGAAGCAAAGACCTAGGGTATTAAATGGTTCATACTTATCTACAATAGATCCAACATAGGACTCTGAATTCTCTATAAAGACTAGAATCATTTAAAAAAATATATAATACATGAAATAAGAATCTAACATAAATATCTGAGATATAAATTCTTAAAAGTATATTGATCTATGCCCAGTTTGGGGCTGAAGCCCCCTACTCCTGCATTACAAAAGCTGATTTTAAAATTTCCAGAAATGTTTCAATACAGTTTTTAAATATAGTGTTTGTTTAAAATTAAATTACATAAATTTACAACTAAATGATATTGAAACAAAACTAATAATTACTTAAAACTCATCACTTCCTAATTATTTTACTACATTTTGCTATTATATGTGGTCTTGACATTATCATATCTTTCAAATCTTGGTGGTGGAACTACCGTATAATGGTGTGCTATGGCTGATTTCTTCCCATTCAATGGCATCATGTTAGTAGCTTAAAATTGGCCAGTATGAGAGGATTTTTATGGGGAAATCAATACACATTCTAGATCAGAGTTCGATTTATTATTTTATTGATTGTCTAGACTTAAAAACTGATAGAGGAAAATGTCAATATTATAGGTTAAACTTAAAAATGTACCATATCTATGTTTGTTGTATTATGACTTATACAAGAAAATGAGGACATATACAGCCATTTTTCAAGAATTATTACTGGCAGGTTCAGCCAAGAAATGGCTCATTTTATTAACAAGAAAAGTTTGGACATGCTTCTTTATCATCTCACTTTCATCTTACTCATCAGCATAAAAGAAAATATCAACCAACATGTATATTGGAACTAATTTGTCAATTACAACTACAATTAGGATACAAATATAAGACTTTGGCAAAAATCACGTAAAGCGTTATGTGTGGCTTATGAACCAAACAGATTGGGATCAGTTTAAGCAAACCAAATATTTTTGTGCCAGTTGAAATGCATTGGACCTTAAAAGAAGCATTCCGGCAGATATCAGATTAAAAATGAATTGTCCATGTTAAAGTGCAGGAGGTCTAGATTTGGTCAACCTATCATAATAAAGGATCTTCAACCAGGGGAACTCTTAAAGAGTAGTTCAAGATCTTCAAGGTTTATGAATGGTTCCACAGATAGATCATAGGTTTATGATGTAATACTGTATATGTATTATACTGGAAAAAGAAAAGAAGGTAGATCTTATAAAAAGTAACTAGACACTTGGAACATTCTTAAATAGTTCAAGACTTTTAAATAAAAGAGACCACCACTGCTCTAGGATATTTCTAGAATTTTGAGGATTCTTGTCTGAATATCTTTTTCTAGGGGAAAACAAAAGAAGTAAAACTTATGTGTTACATTTATAACACTAGTGAAATCCAAGCAAAAAAGAATATCTACCTGTAAGGAGCTATGACTATATAAGTAGTGATGAATAATGCTGAATTCTTACACTTCAGGCCTATAAACCCATAAAAGGTAGCTTAGATATCAAAATTACTGTGGGTGTTATATTCATATGCTCATATGTTAGAATTTGTAGAATAAGTTAATTTAACATCACATCTGTTTAATGTAATTTGAAAACTTTTTAAAACAATTTCAAAAGTAAGTGCTAATGTCAGGGTTTGAAGATGAATTGGGACTACTTTGCACAGCTGCACTCATAGATTAATGCTAACACCAGCCTGCTCAAATTTATACCAATACTGAGGTTCTTATGAAATTAATTTTTAAAGTTGCTGTGTTTATCAACTTTCTGGCACAACATCAACAGAAGACCCAGCTAAGTTCTTAAAGCATGAAGTGCTAATTATGTTTTTCCACAATTTTAATAAAGGTGAAAAACTTTGGCAGTTGCCAACAGTTTTACAAAAATTGACCTGTTTTATGAATATTTATATATTTCAGAGTTCAAGATTAAAACTTTACATTGTTAAATTTTTGTACTCTTATCGTGAGTTTGAAGGCATGATACTTAGGGGACATTTTAGAATAGAAATATTAATTACTATAAATGATGCTAGGTAAAAAAGATGCATGACTTTAAAATTGTTTATAATTATCTCCTACTTGAATGTAATTCTAATAGTGCCATTGATTATAAAAATAAGTAAAAATATTGAAACTATCATAAAATGCACTTTCAATTACTCTGCTCTCTATATTAGTCTCCTAGGGCTACCATAACAAACTGGGTGGTTGAAAACACAGAAATGTGTTTCACAGTTCTGGAGGCAAGCAGTCTGATATCAAGTTGTCAGCAGGACAATGTTCTCTCCAACACCTACAGGAAAATCCACCCTTCCTTCTTTCAAGAATCTTGTGGGAGTTCCCGTCGTGGCGCAGTGGTTAACGAATCCGACTAGGAACCATGAGGTTGCGGGTTCGATCCCTGCCCTTGCTCAGTGGGTTAACGGTCCGGCGTTGCCGTGAGCTGTGGTGTAGGTTGCAGACGCGGCTCAGATCCTGCGTTGCTGTGGCTGCGGCACAGCTCCGATTAGACCCCTAGCCTGGGAACCTCCACATGCTGCGGGTGCGGCCATAAACCCGCGGCCATAAAATGACAAAAGGCAAAAAAAAAAAAGAATCTTGTGGTTTATCAGCAATCTTCAGCATTTGTTAGATTACTGAAGCATCACGCCAATTCACAGTCTTCTCATGGTCTGTTCTCTGTTTCTATGTCTTCAAATAGCACTCTTTTCAGAATGGTGAATAGAAATAATCATATCGAATTAAGGTTCTGACCACTCGTTTCCACCTACGACTTCATCTTAACTACATCTGCAACAATCTTATTTCTAAGTAAGGTCACATTCTGTGGTTCTGGGGCTAGCATTTTGATATATTTTGAGGGGGAACACAAACTCATAACATCCGTTGTAACAAGAGGACATAAATAAAAAAGAGACAAACAGAGATTTAGAAAGGGAAGGAGGAAGGGTGGGAGAGAAAAGGAAAAGAGACTATCACAATTCAAACCACAGGTGACAAATTTTAGTCAACATACAGAGTGATATCTGGACTGATACAGGGAAGATGGATGGATGGATGGATGGATGGATAGATGGATGGATGGATGGATGGATGGATGGATGGATGGATAGGTAGACAGGTAGGTAGATAGACAGATAGGCCTATGTTACCAGCCTTAAATACACAAGCATCTCCAAAATAGTAAAATCCAGGATTCTCTTATTTTGAAAGATATTCTTTTGAGAAAGTGAGGAAATAATATGTGCATCCCGAAACCTTTGTTTATACTGAGATAAGCAGGTCAACTGAATACAAATCATTGCAAATATGCTGTTTGGCAGCAACCAGTCAGGAGAAATGCAAGGCAAGATTAGAGAAATGAAAAGAATACTCACTAAACAACCACAGAAATATTTCACCACACGTTGTATTTTACTGTGAGTTGGGCAGACCTCCTGCTCACATTTAAGAGGAAAAAAGGGATTCATGGAAGAAGATATGACTCCAGCCCAAAATCATTTCGGATATCACAATAATGTTTTCTGAAACACCATATGGGGAAAGCAATAAAGGATCCCCTGAGCCAAAATCTGACTCCTTAGAAATTTTTATAATTGTATTGATTAAGATTACTTCTCTAAAAAACCAGTACCTGTAAAAAGAGGGTTTTGTGTAATAGTACAAAATTAGTTGAAGAAAACATAGTATTCCAAAAAATTGCTTCACGGCAACAAAAAGGAGCACATGCTTCTTTATAGATCCAATGAAATTAAAGGAACCTTCTCTCTTTAATCAAAACCTTGAAGATAAAGTGAGATAGATACTGAGATAACAAAGGCACAACATGATAATTGTAGCTCACTCCATATGCCAAACAATAATCTAAATGTATTGGTCAGCTTTATGATGTAGTTATGATTATATCTGAGACTACAAATGAGAAAACCAATAAGCAGAGAATGTAAATAACCTGTCCAGGTCCCACATCTAGCAAGTGGGAGATCTTGAATTCAAATTTGGGCAATCTACCTCCAAAATTCATCACCTGTACCATTATGTCATGCTGCCTTTATGGGTATCAACTTTACGTTATTCAAGAAAGGAATGGAATGCAAGAACTGAAGTCAAAAAAAACCTAAACACTACTTTAAAAGCAGAATTATTGGAGTTCCTCGTCATGGCTCAGAAGTTAACAAACCCGACCAGCATCCATGAGGATGCTGGTTCAACCCCTGGCCTCAGTCAGTGGGTTAAGGATCCGGCATTGCCAGGAGCTGTGGTGTGGTGTAGGTCTCAGACGTGGCTTTGATCCTTTGTTCCTGTGGCTGTGGTGCAGGCACAACTCCAACATGACCTCTAGCCTGGGAACTTCCATATGACGCATTCACGGCCCTAAAAAGCCAAAAAAAAATTTTTTTTTTAAAAAAAGCAGATTTTTTTGTGTGTAATTAACCAAAATTGGCCTCTCGGTGTCACCTTGAACCAGTTACTGGTGAGAAGGATAAATTAATCGTCTTGGGAGGAAAGAATATTTTAAAGTGTTGGCCAAAGTATTGCCTAATGATTCAGTTTATAGAGTATACTCTATCGCAAATTGGAACAGTAAATAGTTAATATTAAAGGAACTTATATTTGTAGAGCCACATATATAGCAGCCTGAAAGGGATCATTAAGGCAAAATACAGAAAGTGCTGATCACAGAAAGAGCTATCAGCTTCAAGCAAGGAGAAGGAGAGCCTCGGTTTCCTAGGTGGATTCCTCAGTGTACATATTCTTAATTTGATAGTGACCAGATAATGCTCCATTAATTATTTTTACCATCTCTTGAAAATCCAAACTTGAAGGAGCAAATTGAGATACTGCTCCTTGGTATAGAGTAATAGGTAACAGAGTTGGTCGAATGTAACCGAATTTCTACCAATAATAAGGAATTAGTGGTCAGAAGCGGGAGAAAATAAATTTGAGGTGTTCTAGACAGCAGGTTGCTTTAACTGAGTTCTACTTCTGTCTAACTTTATGTTAACTGAGTTAACTTCTGTCTAACTATATGTTAAAATAATACTAAAATAAAGAGAATGAAATGTAGCATTTGTGGAGAAATATTTTGAAAACAATGTAGAATTATTAGTACTTATTTTGGAAAATACAGTCATACAACATTTCAGTGTTTCCTTCTACTATTGCCATCACTTACCTTTTTTTAATGAAAGTATAATTGATTTACAATATTATATTCATTTCAGGTGCAAAACACCATGACTGGATATTTTTATACATTATGAAATGATCCTCACAATAAATCTAGTTACCATCTGTCACCATTACAAAGTTATTACAATATTATTGACTATACTCCCCATGCTGTACATTGCATACCCATGATGTTTATTTCATAACTAGAACTTTGTACCTCTTAATCCTCTTCACCTATTTTACCCACCCACCTTCCCTGGTAACCACCAATTTATTCTCTATGAGTCTGTTTCTGTTATGTTTTTTTTTTTTTTTTAGATTTCCAAGTAAGTTAAATCATATGGTATTTGCCTTTCTCTGTCTGATTTGTTTCACATAGGATAATGCCCTCAATTTCCACCCATGTGGTTGCAAATGGCAAGATTTAATTCTTTTTTGGCTGAGTTATATTCATTCATTGTGTGTATTTATATCTATATTCCATATCTATATATGCATATGCATCTTCTTTATTGATTCATCTATCAGTCTATAGGGTGATTCCATATCTTAGCTATGATAAATAATAAGACAATGAATATAAGGGCACAGATATCTTTGAATTACTGTTTTCATTTTCTTTGGATAAATAACCAGAAGTGGAGTGGGATCAAGCAAGATCAAGATGGTAGAGGAGTAAGACATTGCGCAAACACATCCAAAAAACACAAACACATAAAAAAAACACATCTCCCACAAACACATCAAAAAAACACATCTCCCACAAACACATCAAAAAAACACATCTACATGTAAAACGACTCACACGGAGCACCTACTGAATGCTGGCAGAAGAGCTTAAACCTCCAAAAAGGGCAAGAAACCCCTGACATAACTGGGTAGAACAAAAGAAAAAAAGAGAGCGAAAAGGAATAAGGCTGGGACTAGCATTCCTGAGAGTAAGCTGTGAAGGAGAAAAGGAACCCACACCATGGGAAGCCACCTAACCGACTGGGAGATCAGAGGAGACAGAGGGACCTCAAAGTCACAGAGAAAAGTGCAGCAGCTGGACTGAGGACAAAGTAGAGTGAGAGCTGCACAGATCATCTGAACCACCACCCAGGATACCACAGCTTGAGATGTCTGGGCGGGGACTGGGCTCTGAGACTGAGGCTCTGGAGGTCAGTCCTGGGGAGAGCACTAGGGCTAGCTGTGTGGGGACAGACTGAGGAGCTAAGGAGCAGTGTGCCACGAGTGGGAGAGCAGTGTGCTATGGGCTGGGGAGTGGAATGCCACAGCAGAGGGAACCCAGGAGATGGCTAGGACCTCAGGAGAAGCAAGGTGCCATTGTTGGGGAGGGTGAGATAAGCAGGGGTGGATGGCCATAGGAATCTACCTGCATATGCATACTAGGGATCTCAGAGGGTGGGGTGGCTCTGGCGCTGGCTACAGGTGGTGAGAAACCACTTGCTCTGACTACAGGAGACCAGGAACTTCTTGGGAAGGTTACTGGTAGTCAGGAACTTCTTGTGTGAGCTAAAAGCAGTGTGGGGCTAAGTGCAACATAGTGCCTCTTGTATGACCTACAGGCAGCAGGGATGGACTGTGGCAGTCCTCTCGGAGGCCAGAGGGAGGCATGGCCTTCAACCACTGCAGGGACTGTGAGTGGGCTCCACAAGTAGCCCCAGTCACCTCAGGGGCCAGAAAAAAAAAAAAAAGAGAGGACTGCAATCAAGCACCATACATTCTTGCTCTCACCCTCCTCTGAACACACCCACCCTTCAGCTTCCACTGCCAAACACTCTGGGCAGCACCAAGGCATTTGATCACTGTCCTTTCCCAAAACCCTACAATTAGGAACAGCTGGTACAGCACCTCCTGTGTGGCCTAAGTGGGACGTGGTGCTTCGTGCATGGTCTGCAGGTGGCAGGGGCAAACCACCACGGTTACCTCTGACTCCAGAGGTGGTCGTGGCCCACCACCACTAGAGGTCTGTGAACAGGCATCACTTGCAGCTCCAGTCACCTCAAGGGTACCACAGAGGAGGGCACTGTGACCGAACACCACCTGTTGTTGCTCTTGCCCCCAGGGAGCACATTGCCCCTATTGCTGCCACTGCCAAATGCTCTAGGCAGTGCCCACATGCTAGATCTCTGTCACTTCCCAGGATCCTGCAACTAGGAGCTGCCTATGGAGTACCTCCTGTGTGGGCTAAGTGAGACAGGGTGCTTCTTGAACGGTCTGCAGTTGATGGGGCAAACCACTGTAGTTATCACTGACTCCAGAAGTAGGTATGGCCCACTTCCACTAGGGATCCCTGAACAGGCACCACTTACAACTCCAATCACCACAGATGAGAGCATTGCCATAAAACACTATTTGTTGTTGCTCTCACTCCTCTGGGAACTCACACATCCTGCTGCTGCCGCTGCCAAATGCTCTGGGCACCTTGTAAATTCACTTAGGCTCATTACCACTTCCCAGGGCCCTGCAACAGGGAGTAGCCTGCACCACCTTCCTGCAGGATCTTGATGCTGTTAAGAGCCCAGCAATGAGGCACTGGCTACTAGCCCTACCTATTGCCTCTTTCTCCCTGGAAACACACTCAGAACCCTGGGGGTAACGGCCTGCTCCACTGAAGAAAGAGACAGCAAATATTCAAACTCCCACGCTAAAAATAAATAGTAACCACTCACAAAATACAAAGGGGCACCCTTATATAACCCTCCAAGACTACAGTTTGGCTTCCCTAAACTCACAGAAAAACGAAAAACATAAGCAAGATGAAGAAGCTCAGGAACCATTCCCAGTTAAAAGAAAAGAATTCACATGAAGCCACAAACAATGAAACAGACCTCTGCAGTCTGACACTGAGTTCAAAATGAAGGTAGTGAAAATATTGAAGGAACTAAGGCTGAATATCAAGGAATTAAACGTGGATATGAACAGTAAAGCAGATTCATTTAGAAAGGAACTAGAAAATATAAGGAGGAGCCAAGAAAAATTAGAAAATTCATTTGCAGAGACCCAACCTGAACTAAAGGCACTATAGAGCAGAATGAATAATGCAGAAAAATGAATTAGTGACTTGGAAGATAGAATAATGGAAATTTCACAGTCAGGACAGCAGACATAAAACCACATGAAAACATATGAAAGCAATACAAGAGATGTATGGGATAATATAAAGCAGGTCAATCTACTCATAATAGGAATTCCAGAAGGAGAAGAAAAAGAAAAGGGGATTGAAAATATATTTGAAGAAATTATGTCTGAAAACTTTCCAAGTCTAAAGGAAACTGATATCAAGATACATGAATCACAGAGGGCCCCAAACAAGTGGAACCCAAATAGGACCACGCCAAGACATATTATAATAAAAATGGCAAAAGTTAAAGATAAGCAGAGGACTCTAAAGGCAGCAAGGGAAAAGCAAAGTGTTAACTATAAAGGAAGCCCATTAGGCTACCTGCTGATTTCTCTACAGAAACACTACAGGTCAGAAGGGAGTGGCAAGATATATTTAAAGTTCTGAAAGAAAAAAAAATTGCAACCTAGAATAGTCTATTCAGCAAAAATACCACTTAAAATAGAAGGGGAAATAAAGAATTTCTCCAACAAAAAAAAAGCTAAAAGAGTATAGCAATACTAAAGCCATTCTAAAATAAATATTGAAAGGATTTCTCTAAATAAAAAAAAAGAAGAAGAAATATGATGGAGGAAATGACAATTGGAAAGCAATCACTTAAATAAGCCAGCATACATATCTAAACATGAAGATTTAAAAAAAAAAAAGGCTTCAAAATCACAGAATGTGGGGAATCAAAGTAACATAATATAGATTCTTTTTTAAAATTATTTTAAAAATGTGTTTAAGACTATATGACTATTAGGCTAAAGCAAGCAGATACAGAGTTGCAATCCTCATATCAGACAAAATAAACTTTAAAATGAAGGCCATAAAGAAAGACAAATAAGGACAATATTTAATGGTAAAATGGTCCATTCAAGAAGAGGATATTACAATCATCAATTTATGGGCCCCTATTATAGGAGCACCCAGATACCTACAACAAATGATAACAGACACAAAAGGAGAAACTGATGGGAATACAATCATAGTAGGAGACTTTAACAGCCCACTCACATCAATGGACAGATCCTCTAGACAGAAAATCACTAAGGCAACAGAGATTCTAAATGACACAATGGAAAATTTAGGCTTAACTGACATTTTCAGGACATTACACCCCAAAGAATCAGAACATACATTCTTCTCAAGTGCACGTGGAACACTCTCAAGGACTGATCACATACTGAGGCACAAAGTTCACTTCAACAAATTTAAGAGTATAAAAATTATTTCAAGTATCTTCTCTGACCACAATGGCATGAAACTGGGAATCAACCACAGGAAAAGAAATGAGAAAATACTAACTACATGGAGACTAAACAACATGCTACTAAAAAAAACAGTGGGACAATGAGGAAATCAAGAAGGAAATTAAAACATAAAGTCCCTTGAGGCAAATGATAATGAAGACACAACCACTCAAAATCTATTGGATACCACAAAAGCAGTTCTCAGAAGGAAGTTCACAGCAATACAGACCTTCCTCAAAAAAGAAGAAAAATCTCAAACTAACAACTTAACCCACCACCTAAATGAATTAGAAAAAGAAGAACAAACAAAACCTAAAGTCAGCAGAAGAAGGATATCATAAAGGTCAGAGAGGAAATCAATAAAATAGAGATTCAAAAACCAATAGGAAAAAAATCAATAAAACCAAGAGCTGGTTCTTTGAAAAGGTAAACAAAACTGACAAACCTCTGGCCAGACTCAAAAGAAGAAGAGAGAAAAAAATCCCAAATAAACAAAATAAGAAATGAAAAAGGAGAAATCACAATGGATAATGCAGAAATATAAAAAACTGTAAGAGAACACTATCAACAACTGTATGCCAACAAGTTTGAAAATCTAAAAGAAATGGACAACTTTCTAGAGACTTACAGCCTAGCAAAACTGAATCAAGAAGAAATAGATCAACTGAACAGGCCAATCACTAGAAATGAAATTACATATGTAATAAAAACACTTCCTACAAATAAAAGTCCAGGACCAGATTCCTTCACAGCTATATTCTACCAAGCCTCCAAAGAAGAATTTATACTCATCTCCTTTAAACTTTTCCAAAAGACTGAAGCAGAAGGAACACTCCCAAAGATATTATATGATGTCACCAATGCCCTAATACCAAAATCAGACAATGATATCATCAAAAAAGAAAATTATAGGGCAACATCTTTGATGAATATAGACACCAAAATTCTCAACAAAATTTTAGCCAACTGAATCCAATAACATATAAAAAAGATCATACACCATGATCAAGTGGGATTCATCCCAGGGTCATAAGGATGGTTCAAAAAATGCAAATCAATCAACATCATACACCACATTAACAAAAGAAAACTCAAAAACCACATGATCATCTCAACAGATGCAGAGAAAGCATTTGACAAAGTCCAACATTCATTCATGATCAAAACTCTTACCAAAGTGGGTATAGAGGGAACATACCTTAACATAACCAAAACCATTTATGACAAACCCACAGCCAAGACAAAACTCAATAGAGAAAAGCTAAAAGCCTTCCCACTAAAATCTGGAACAAGACAAGGAAGTCCGCTCTCACCACTGTTATTCAACATAGTATTTTAAGTCCTAGCCACAGCAATCAGACAAACAAATAAATAAAATATATCCAATTTTGAAGGAGGTAAAACTGTCACTGTATGCAGATGACATGATACTATATACAGAAAACCCTAAGGACTCAAACCAAAAACTACTTGAACATATCAACAAATTCAGCAAAGTAACAGGATATAAGATTAACCTTCAGAAATAAGTCATTTCTGTATACTAGCAATGAAATATTAGAAAAGGAATATAAAAATACAGTACCTTTTTAAAATTGCACCCCAAAAAATCAAATACCTGGGAATAAACCTGAACAAGCAGGTGAAAGGTTTATATGCTAAGAACAATAAAACATTAATCAAGGAAATTAAAGAGGATTCAAAGAAATGGAAAGATATTCCATGCTCCTGGTTTGGAAAAATTAACATCATAAAATGGCCACACTATCCAAAGCAATCTACAGATTCAATGCAATTCCTATCAAATTACCCATGAGATTTTTCACAGAATTAAAACAAACCATCCAAAAATTTATATGGAACCACAAAGTACCCAGAATTACAAAAGCAATCCTGAGAAACAAAAACCAAGCAAGAAGAAAAACTCTCCCAGACTTCAGGCAATATTACAAAGCCAATATTCAGGAAATATTACAAAGTAATCAAGATGGTGTGGTACTGGTACCAAAACAGACGTACAGATCAATGGAACAGAATAGAGAAGCCAGAAATAAACCCAGACACCTATGGTCAATTAATCTTCAACAAAGGAGGCAAGAATATAACATGGTAAAAAGACAGTCTTTTCAGAAAGCAGTGCTAGGAAAACTGAACAGCTGCATGTAAATCAATGAAAGTGGAACACACCCTCACACCATGCACAAAAAATAAACTCAAAATGGCTTAAAGACTTAACATGAGACAAGACACCATCAAACTCCTAGAAGAGAACATGGGCAAAACATTCTCTGATATCAACCTTACAAATGTTTTCTCAGGTTAGTCTCCCAAAGCAACAGAAATAAAAGCAAAATTAAACCAATGGCACCTAATTAAACTGACAAGCTTTTGCACAACAAAGGAAACCATAAAAAAAACAAAAAATACAACTTACAGAATGGGAGAAAATAGTTTCAAATGATGCAACTGATGGGGGATTAATCTCTAAAATATACAAACTTATACAACTCAACAGCAAAAAAGCCCACAACCCAATGGAAAAATGGACAAAAGACCTGAATAGACATTTCTCCAAAGAAGATATACGGATGGCCAAAATCAAGCACATGAAAAAATGCCAAACATCACTGTCATTAGTAAAATGCAAATCAAAACTACCATGGGGTACCACCTCACACCAGTGAATGGCATCATTGATAAGTCCACAAATAACAAATACACTGTTGGTAGAAAGGTCAATTGGTACAACCACTATGGAAAACAGTATGGAGGTTCCTCATAAAACTATACATAGAACTACCATATGACCAAGCAATTCCACTCTTGGGCATACATCCAGACAAAATTTTCCTTGAAAAAGACACATGCACCCACATGTTCACTGCAGCAATATTCACATCAGCCAAGACACGGAAACAACCTAATTGTCCATCGACAGATGATTGGATTAAGTAGAAGTGGTATATAGACACAATGGAATACTACTCAGCCATAACAAAGAACAAAATAATGCCATTTGCAGCGACATGGATGGAACTAGAGACTCTCATACTAAGTGAAGTAAGTCAGAAGGAGAAAGACACCATTTGATATCACTTATATCTGGAATCTAATATACAGCACAAATGAACCTTTCCACAGAAAAGAAAACCATGGACATGGAGAATAGACTTATGGTTGCCAAGGGGGAGGGGAAGGGAGTGGGATATATTGGAAATTTGGGTTTGATAGATGCACACTATTGCCTTTGGAATGGATAAGCAATGAAATCCTGCTGTATAGCACTAGGAACTATTTCTAGTCACATGATGGAGCATGATAATGTGAGATAAAAGAATGTATGCACGTTATGTTTAAGTGGGTCACCCTGTTGTACAGTAGAAAACGGACAGAACGCTGAAAACCAGCTCTAATGGAAAAAATAAAAATCATTTAAAAAAAAAAGAAGTGGAATTGTTGGATCACATGGTAGTCCTATTTTTAATTTTTTGAGAAATATCCTTATTGTTTTCCACAGAGGATGAGTCTATTTACATTCCTGCCAACAGTGCGTGAGGATTCTCTTTTCTCCACATCCTAGCCAACACTTACTTCTTGTCCTTTTGATGGCAGCCACTCTAATAGATGTGGGGTGGTATTTCATTGTGGTTTTTATTTGTATTTTCCTGATGATTAGTGTTTTATGTTCCTGTTGGCCATCTATGTCTTCCTTGGAAAATGTCTATGCAGGTTCTCTGCACACTTTTATTCAATTTTTTTTTTCATATTGAACTGTATGAGTTCTTTACATAAGTTGGATATTAACCCTTTACTGAATATATAATTTCCAAATAGCTTCTCTCATTCAGTAGATTGTCTTTTTGCTTTGTTGACAGTTTCCTTCAGTGGGAAAAAACTTTTTAGTTTGATTTTGTCCCATTTGTTTATTTTTGCTTTTGCTGTCCTTGCCTTAGGAGACAGATCTTTAAAAAAATACAGCTAAGAAAGATGTAAAAGAGCTTACTACCTATGGTTTCTTCAAGGAGTCTTATGGTTTCAAGTCTTACATTTAAGTCTTTCATTTACCTGGAATTTATTTTTGTATATGATATGAGAAAGTGGTCCAAAGTTTCCCCCTTACTTATTCATCTAATCTGATCCTGAACCAAACTGCACTGATATGGCATTTCCTGTTATAAAATTATTTGATAAATAATAATTAGAGTGAACTAATTTACATTAGCATTTATTGTATGTCAATTATCATCCTAATTTTAGACTATTATTGGCACATAACATGCTGCTAAGACCTTCACAAAAGTGTTATATTATTTTCTACGAAATTATTTCTCTCAGGTACTGGGCTCTGAATGTGTTCCCAGACTCTTTACAGACAGTGAATCTATTCAGTTACACATGAGATGTCCGTAGCATATAAAACATGAAAGTGTTTTGACTATAATTCTATAAAAATGACAAGTAATACATTAAGTACACAAATTTTGGTAGAGGACAGTCTGTAATTGTTATATGCATTTATTGAATGGGCAATTACTGGAGACTTGCAAGAAGTAAGAAAATCCTGTTAGGAGTTCAGTTAAGAGACAGAATTAATATTAGTAACTGAAGAGAAAAATCTCATATAGGGAATAAAGTTGTTAATAAGGCACCAAAATTGCAAGATGGACACAATAAAATACCACAGAGGAGAGAATGAAGAATGCAATTACCATGACTTTAGCTACCAAACCTAGGACTATGTGTTGGCTTCCCATCACTGTGTAACCAACTACCACAAACTGAGTGGCTTAAAACAACACACTTTTATTATCTCAATTTCTGTCAGTCAAGAATTCAGACACAGCTTTTTTCTGAGTCCCTTGCTCAGACCTCACAAAGAGGTCAAGTTGCGGGAAGGGTGGCCTTCCCATCTGGAACTCTTCAAGTGCATTCAAGTTGTTGGCAGAGTTAGTTTCTTGCAGCTATAGGACTGATGGCCTCAGGTTGTAGAGGCCACCCCTCTCTATAGGCATTTTGCCATGTGGTTGTTCCCTTCTTCTAGGCCAGCAGGAGAGCATTTTTTAAGCATGTTCACCTGAATGTAGAGCTACCCAGTAGATTTTCCTTTTGATTAATTCAAAATAAACTTTTTTTTGGTCCTTAGAAACTTAGAAGCTTGGAGGAGTGGTTCCATGGAGATAAAACTCAGACACTAAAGAGGAAACGCCAGCTGCCTGGTGCTAGTATCTCAGAGAAAAACACGATGAGGCTTTTCTGTAAGCTTTGGAAAATCTATAAACAGAATTCAGCTGCTGCTTTCAGAAGTAGCTACCTCTGGTGGGGTGAAGAAAAATTTTGAGGTAACACATAAAGGACAAACACATATCCCAAAGGAAGCAAAAGGAAAGGAATAAATGCCTTCTTTTTCCTCCTGCCTTGGCAGAGCCTGTACAGCCAGTTGGTAAAGTATAAATATGCCTTACACAATAAAGGCTAGAAGATGGGGTGGGAACTGAGAAATGATAGCTTATTAATTGACAGACTATTTTTTTGGCTTCTCAGTATCCATATATATCCTTCTATACATATTTGAATTTCCATAAAGTACAAAAACCAACTCTTATTTCCACTTAGCAAGATACACTTGATCTTATGCAAATAAAGGCACTCGCATTCTGTCCTTAAACGAGGAGTGCTGGGAACTATCTTCAATATCTTGTAATAAATCGTACTGGAAAATAATCTGAAATATTATATATAAAGAATAACTTTGCTGTAACTAGAAACTAATACAACATTGTAAGTTAAATATACTTCAATTTTTTGAAAGAATAGGGACTACAAACTTTCAACACTTACTGGATCTGTCTCTGGAAAATAGTCACATTGATTACTTTTGATTTATATTAACTATTCAAATTTGATCACAGTCCAAAGAGAATACCTTGTTACCTGAGGAGTAAATTATATTGTTAACCATCAACAAAATGTTAAAGAAAGAGAACTAATATATACAAATATATATACATACACATATATTATACATACACAAGCAAAAACAACAAGCAAAAAATAAATTATATATAGCTATATAAGTCCTCAGTTCTGTAGTTAGTAGTGCAGCCAGCCATAGTTTAACTTCCTCTTCCATTGCCTGTTCCAAGTTTTTTGTCTTTAGCCACAACCTTATCTCTTCAAAATTCTTTATTTTGATGAATTGGCACTAATTAATTTATTAACTCTCAGATAATCCATTCTTCCATCTTTGCCCTGATTTGTTAGACTGGAGCTGAACCCTTCCTTGTCACTTGGCACAATGTTAAGCTCATAAGCTTAATTAGTAGTGGGTGCAAGGATGAAGGGCTTTCTCTTCGTGGTTACAGTGAGCTCTCTCTTGCTTAGTCCTGTGACACATAGCATCAGGGTTTTGGCAACATCCTGTGATCCTCACCTCCCGGCAATTGTTTGTAGAGACCTTGAAAGTGGTTACTCAATCCCTGCCAGTATTGTCATTGGCTTCCTATTTGTGTTACAGGCACAATAATGTGATAATCTCTTCTGGAGCTTTGGCAGGACCCCTGTGGCAGCTTCCTAATAGAGTCTCAGTAAAGTTCTAGTGGCTAGTTTTCTGGTATGTTCTCTCCCCACCCCTAAAGGAAATTTCCTCTTTGCTAAACTCAGCCTACCTGATCTCAATGAATTTATCCATTGTACCCTGGATCACAGCCACATTTCCTTTAATCTTAGAGTCTCTTACAAAATATAAACTTATTTCTGCCTTTGGTACTCTGCCTCAGTCTTTGTGGCAGTAGTTGCGCTCACCCTCTCTCTCTCTCTCTCTCTCTCTCTCTCTCTCTCTCTCTCTCTCTATATATATATATATATATATATATATGATTTCTGCATTCTTTGGTGATCTCTTAGCTCCTTAGCAGTTACTCCTAAAGGGATTATTAATTTATTCTTTATATTAATTTTTCCTATTCATATTCTGGTTTGATTCCTGTTCACTGAGCAGACCTTGACTAATATATAACTGGTATCAGGAATGGTCCAAAAAAATAGGTACCAAGATGGAGATTCTGGAATTGGTTTGTTTGTGTCATCTGTCTTGAGTGCAATTCTGAGCTCTTTGTAAATGGGAAATAGGATGATAATAATCTTTGGCATTCAGTGGCATCGCAATTAATCAGTCTAATACCTATGTTTGATTTTGATGAATTGCCTGCCGAAGTAACCACCCTGGGATCCAAAGCAACTGCTGCACTTGACTGCGAAGGCAGAAAGGTGACAACAGGTCTATGGTGTGAATGGAATCTCCTGAATGAACTAGGCTGTTACAAAAAAAAAAAAAAAAAAATTGACAAGCTTGGTTAAGTTAACACTCAGCTCAAGATGTGATCTGAGAACAAGGGGATTTCTGTGACAACCTTAAAAGAATCTCTTATTTATTTATTTTTGTAGTCACAGGGCTGATGTTAATATGAAATGCAAAATTAAACTGAGTGGGTTTAAATCAAAGTCTAGTCATGTTTCTTATTGAAATTTAGGGCAATAAATGGAAAATAATCATATTAACTGTTACATCTAGAATGGATAAGCAGAGAGGTCCAGCTGTACAGCATAGGGAACTACATCCAATCTCTTGGATAGAATATGATGGAAGTTAGTATGAGAAAAATAATGTGTATGTATATATATATATATATATATATATATATATATATACACACACACACAAACACACATATGTTGTACAGTGGAAATTGGAACAACATTGTAAATCAACGAAACTTTAATAATTTTTTTAAAGAAGAAGTAAAAAAAAACTTTAAATAAGAACATATTTTTGGACCCAGGTGAATCTAAAAATCCTGAACCCCCAAATCACTCTGAGCTTTCACTGCTAATGAAAATAGGGTATCCTCCCATGTCTTACAATTTAAACCTACCTTTTCTTGAAACCCCTGTGATATAATTTAGGGCATATGCCCTATGGGGAGTAAGCCACTCTCCTCAAGAACCAAAACAACTATCCATTGTTTCCACTAGACCCTGAACTAAGGTAAAGTCTCAGGCTATTCCTGTGGATCAGGCATATACCATGACCTGAAATGAGATAGCTTACGCACTGAAAGAATTATAAGATATGTATACATGCACACAGGTATGTGTGTGTGTGTGTGTGTGTGTTTATATTCATTACCCAGTGAAAGAATATAAGACATATCTATCAACAGAAACATTGGGAATATATGGGAGAGTAGATTCTGAGAGTGTCAGTGCAAAGAGGTAAGGGTATATAATATTAGATAAACCCAAATTTATTCATTTGGGTACACTTATTAAAGACTACTTATTTAATGTGTTAGCTTAGACATTTGGAACTGCCTTTAACAAGTCACTTGGTTTGATGACTAATACTTGAACTCAACAGAGATCAATGTTTAATGAGGCTGATACATCAGAACTTTCCCAGAACGACATGGAGGAAGGAATCCAAATGTGTCAGGAGTAGGCAGTTGGAATAGATTCACCACATGCAATCTATACATCTATTCCCAAACTACATGCATCCTTATAGAATATCCACAAATATTCCCTGTATTAAGGTGTTAAGAAAAACATTGTTGAGGGAATTCCTGCACACTTGAAACAGTCTATGGTTTCTTTCCTTTATAGACCAGACATGACTATGACTGAGACAGGTTCTTTGATGTAATTGAGGATGATGTAATTCTAAATTAGAAAAGATGAAGATGTAAATGCCAAATATTATATGGAAGCAGCAGAGATGTACTGTGATGAGCATGTCCTGGACTACAGAGATATTTGGTTATGCTTACTTGATCATGGTATGCCTGGGAATACAATAAATAGGAAGTCTACGAGAGTATTGCTTGTTACATGTAAAAGAAAAAATCTCTAGGCCTGAAGACTAAAGACCTTACTTAAGTTACCACAAAGGAATATCATCCACAGTGGCTCCTGGACCCGTGTGGCAAAGGTTTGAGGAGACATGTAGAAATTACGCTACCTACCAAGAAGTAATACCACATTCCCATTAAACTTAACAGTTTGGTCTGCAGAGAAGTCAGATGGATCTTAAATAACAGACTGAGGACAACTGCAAACAAAATCAAATGGTGTCTCCAATTTCAGCTGCTCTCATATATCTGGTATCTTTATTAAAGCAAATCAGCATGGCTCCTAATACCGATCTATTTGATCTAGCTAATGTTGTTTTCTTCAAACCAAAAGCAGTTTGCCACTGCTTAGATGGGCATATGAATTACATCTTAACCCACATGAGCAGTTCCCTATTGAATAATTTTAGGATTTCATCCAGCTTCCCACTGAGTCTCCTGGATGCTATAATGGGGTGGCTTCCCAGGGATTTTACCTGGCACCACAGAGGGCAACACCCCAACCAGTTTCAATAGCACCACTTCCGTCAGCTTTCTAGCATGTCTCAGTAGCACCCAAGTTTGCAGCTGCCTAGCAAGTTTTACCCTGCTTGCCAGCTTGGCCTGTTACTTATACTTGCCATTTTTGTATTTTTTGGCAGGATTTTTACCATTTAGTAGTTAATTTACTGGTTAATAATTCTTTCCATTATAATTACTGGGGTGGTTTTCTCTTGTCATTGAACACTGACAGAAAGAGTAGTTAAGCTCTGCTGCTTAGTGTTTGCTCTTTTGGGATCCCATCACTCAGGGATCTCATCCCAATGGCCTCTCCCTAATTATAATAGGCCTATACAGGAAAGCTGTACAGAGTTCTTCCCTAATGTATTTCTCAATGTCTTTTTTTTTCTTTTTTAAGCCCACACCTGTGGCATGTAGGAGTTCCTGGGCTAGGGGTCAAATCAGAGCTGCACCTGCTGGCCTATGCCACAGTCACAAGAATGCCAGATCAGATCCGCATCCTTGCCCAACACCACAGCTTGTGGCAACACCAGATCCTTAACCTCCTGAGTGAGGCTAGGGATCAAACCCCCATCCTGATGACCACTATGCCAAGTTTTAATGCACTGAGCCACAGTGAGAACCCCTGCATATCTTATTGAAGAAAGTATCTTCCAGGAGCTGAAGGGGTATGTGGTGGACAGGATGGGTATGGAGATTATACCAAACCTATTCCCAAATCCCTATACCCAGAGGATTTCTGATTCCTTTTGCTAATTATACCATCAGACAACTCAATCTCATTACTTTAGGCCATGGTTGATCAAGTTTGGGTCAACCAACCAAATAAGAAGTCTTTGCAGTTAAATAAGCTAACATTTTAAAACTAGAATCTGTGATAAATGTACCCATATCAATAAACATGAGCAGATCCTTTGTTATAGTCCATCCTTTTCAGTTTAATACTCTGAAATGATGATTAAGATCCATCTCCATGCATATTATCCTGATTTTTATTAACATAAATTAGAAAAATCTTATAATTCTCTTGATTTTTAAGTGCACAAGATCAGACCCTGTGATTATCATCCCTAAAACATGGGGAATTCCCACCATAATTACTAATCTACTACAAACATAAGGTGACTGGAAGTGGAAGGAGATGTCCATTATCATAGGGAAGACTATTTTTCAGGTGAGGTAATTTCAAGTCCAGAAAGGCTAACCTCCTCAGAAACAGGATGACACATTCTCAGATTACATGATTAATAGCTGTGTCTGAGTCCAAACAGGTATCCCCAAGCCTTGTTTCAGGCTTCCACTCTATTCACTCTGCTTTAACATTCTCACAGGAGAGACTTGGTGAGGCCATGAAAACTTACATTGTAATTATGTAACCTGCACAGTTTAATTCTGTGTTTGATTTTCAATGGTATTGACTTTTCAGCTTTAAGAAATAAACAATTTTTAATAGCCACTTTAGACATTTTCTTACTATTTCACAATCACAGAGATGAAAATTTAAAGACATGAGCTTGTCACCTTTTTCCTATAAGCATTTCACTGTACTCAGAAGAATATATACCACGCAACAGTGCTTAAAACTGTAATCACCATCCTAATAAAGTGTAGCAGCACCTTGGTTTCCAAAACACATACTTCAGTAGACATTTTTTCAGAATCAACTACAAGTAATAATATGATTAATTATGGTGCCAGCAAATAATATAGATTGCTAGTATTCCATTTTCTACTGTTGAAGAGATCAACACCACATTCAGGTTCATGGACATGGTAATATTAATAATATAAAAAACTCATCTTTGACAATCTATATCCCAGAACTCCTAATATCAGTTTTAGCATCCTTCAAGGCCCAGTTGTGAGACATAAAACATTCCCTTGAATAGAGCAAATTTTATATAAGAAATTGTTAACTAGACATAAACATTTTAATTAAATATCTTAGAAGTCAATAAGAAAACATTAAGGTATCAGAGAGGCAGTAACTGAAAGAAACAGCTATCATTCCCAGGAATAGAACAAACGAGAAGAAGAGAATCGTTGAAAATTAAAAACATGGAAGTGAGGCTCTTCAGACCCCAAAATTATCCCTTTGAGGAGGATGTTCTGCTTGGTTGTTATTGATGTGTCTTGGACCTCAGAGCAAGGCCATTATGGCGCTGGAACCCAGGCCAAACTTTGGGGTGGGGAGGCTGACTGGTTCTAAAATCTCAGGAGAGGGCAGAGGCAAAGGTCTCTACAAGTGATGGAATTACTGAAAACTGAATTCAGCTGTTTCTCCAGGAAGAAACCGCCTCTGTTGGGCTGAAGAAGCATTAGTGAAGTAATACACACAGGAACAGAAAGAACAGGCAGGTCACAGGAAGCAAATGGAAAGTAGTAAGTCCCTCTTCTTCCCTCAGCCTAGTAGCCTCTCTCTAACACCCTGTTGGCACAGACTGATAGGGAGACAGCTGGCAAAGCATAAATGTGTTTTCTAGAGTTCCAACTTGAGCATCAGAAAGTATAGTATGGTGAGTTTGGAGCTGAATGGCAATCATGGAAAACCCAAAACAGAAGCCTTACAGAATCTGTTTTACAGGTCTGTTTCACATCCAATACAACATTTTCATGGATCTTATACGAAATAAGATTTGTGTGCTTGTGGTCTGAGCTTTAGAGGAGTGTCTGTGTGTGCTCTTAATTAGAATGCATAAGAACAAGCGTATTTATATTTTAGTATGGATCTTGGCTTGTAGGCAAACAAAGCTGATTCTGGACAACTCAAGCCAAAAGAAACGTATTGGATAGATGTGGGAATAGTACACATAACTTGAGAAGCTTAACATTCAAAAATAGAGGCAGAAACCAAGAATTTCTTGCCGGTCATAGATGGAATGTAACAGATAAAAATGGTAAACCATGTTCATTGTTTTATAAGTTTCCCCATTATTTTATAAAGGATGGAAAAATTAGCAATTAGACATTCACATTTCTGTGCTGCAAAAAGTATTTAGGTAAAATTGCCATCTTCTTGGCACACACAATTTGGAATAATGCATACTAGTTTTACAAATACATATGTATTATATGTTATTTACTATAGGATTCAGTGTTGCTAAGTTCATTTTGTTATTGAATGATACAGGGCAGAGGTAGTACGGAGTAATGGTTACCACTTTTTTTTTTTTTTTTTTTGCTTTTATAGGGCTGAACCCGCAGCATAATTTAACTGCCCCCTCTGAGATATGAATTCGATACCACTCCTTTTTTTTTTTTTCTGGCTTTTCTAGGGCTGCACCCATGGCATATGGAGGTTCCCAGGCTGGGGGTCCAATTTAGCTATAGCCACTGCCCTACATCACAGCCACAGCAACACGGTATCCGAGCTGTGTCTGCAGCCTACACCACAGCTCACGGCAGTGCCGGATCCTTAACACACTGAGCAAGGCCAGGGATCCTAGTCGGATTCATTAACCCCTGAGCCAAGATGCGAACTCCCGGTACCACTCTAAGTACTATTGTTAGCATGCTCACATCTGGTCTCTCTCATCTATTATCCAATGTAGTATAATTTAAAATAGTACCTATTACCAATCTCTTAGTATAAATCACATGTTTTTCAAGCAGAGTTTGAAGGAGATGATAAAAATAAATTAGCCTACCATGTTTTGGGTGCTTGACCATGAGTACTATTAATGTAATTTTGTTCTAAAAGATATACAATGATTTTGATATAAAAATACGCAGGTAATTGAAATGAAATACACAATTTTAATTTCAAAAAGAGAATCAGACATACATTTGATTATATTTTTGGCCAGTGAAAAACACACTTAATTGAGGTTCTTTGGGCCATCATGCCAAAGTTGTTAGGGGATTTGAAAGCTTGTTTGCTGATCTCTAAATAAAGTATAGAGGAAGGAGACAACATAAGAAAAAACAGATAAGCAATATAACCATGTCCTCAAAAATATTAAATATTTAACCCAAAGGCCTAATTATTAATTCAAAAATTTAAATTCACTCATTTTCTCAAAAGCAAGTAAGTATATATAAGTCAGTGCTAAAATCAGATCAACATAACAAACTAATGCAATTTTTTATTTTCATTCACACCTTAAATTGTATTTTATGATATCAATTTAATTGGAAAAAGAAAAAAGCACACTGAAATTTTAAGATACATTTTGAAGACAAGGAAGATGCTTCCAAGGTACTATATCCTTTTACCTAAAAGTTACAACAAATATATTGGCAATAAAGTCATTGCTTCAGGTCAAAATTATCTGTGATAGTTTCAAAAAACAGTGGCTTTTTTTTTTATTTCACCCATAATGATTATAAAAAGCTTGCTTAATATAGTATTACAAGTTTAGGAAGGAGTGTAATAGTTTTAATCTTATAAAACTCATTTTATAAAGCCAGGAATTTTTATCACATTAATGAAATCATTAATTACATATTTCTAGAGGAAGGTGATAGGGAGGTATATAAACATGGACAGTCACCTTAGGAGAAAATTTCTAAGTCAGGTCACCAATCTGGATTTAATTTCCCTTGTCTGTACCTTTTTTCCCCCTAATAATAAATGTGAAGATGATAATTGGTTACAGAATTGGAAAGGCACACAACATTGTAAATCAACTATACTTTAATAAAAAAAAATCAAAACTGAAAAAAATAATGGATTTCTCCCCAGGATGCACTCTCAAAAAAAAAAAAAAAAGAATTGGAAAGATAAATGAGACATTTTTAAATGTAAATATATTTTACAATTAATTGTGCAGTTTTTTTCCTGATTTGTAAAAGCATTTTATTTAATATAAAGGGGGAATTATTTATACTAAGTCATAGATGTATTTTTTCAGAGTAGGTATATCAAAGACAAAGTTGAAAGCAATTTTCTAGTGGTTAAATTATGTTTTATCTTTATGAAATATAATTGTAGACTTTAGGTATATTAGGATAGTTTCTGGCTCAAATTACTCTATCATTTTAAGTAAATTATGGCTTAGAGGGATATCGTGACATACCATATGACCAGATACTTTAAAAAGATGATAAAAACTGATACATTTCCATTCCAACATACTTAAGAATTATTCTGTGTCAAATACTGTTGCAAGCAATAGAAATACAAAAAATGATCAATTACTTCCTTATGGATGGTAAAATATTAAATATATACATATATAATAAAACAAAAATAAGATAAAATAAAAAAGCATCCAACCTAATAACTTCTAAAATAAGTGGTATTAAATTAGTACATAAAATGTGTACCTATAGAAACTATAGAATTGGGAGTTAAGAAAGGATAAAAGGAACGGTTCCCTGAATCTGATTATCTCCAGTTAGGGTATGAATGAAAAACTCCATTATCTTAGAAAATAAAGAAAAATTATTTCAAGTAGAAAATATTTTCTTCAAAGTTCTGAAGGTAAAAACATACTATATTTGGATATTAGCCATATAATATGACAGCAGAGGTCTTTTGTCTGTTTATCCAATGATGTATACAAAGAACTTGAAATAGTCTCTGGCATATAATAGGAACATACATATTAGTTTATTGAATTAATAATTTATGAAAGAGGACATATAAGCAGAAGTCAAAGAATGAAGGGAATGTCTATGCAATAACACCTTTGTAATTGTGGTAAAAAGAATAGAAATCAATGAAGGAAATAAACAGAAATGATGAGCCTTTGTTGGGTATTTTAGAAAATTACTTTAACAACTAGGTGAAAAATGGAAGCAATAGTTAAATTAAATTAGTTGAAAATTAAAAAAAAAAAAGAAAGTTTCTAATTAGGATTCTATTGAAGTACTGGAATGGGATTTATAGCGGCAGTAGAATTGGAGACAAGTGAAAGAAAATCACAGTATACCCATGAAATAAAACCTAAAGTTGCTGTAATTGTCTATATGTGGTGATTTGGGGGGGACAAGTAGGAAGGAGGTTGGTTTGTGGCTTGAGAAAGTAGGTGACTTAGCATTGTCATTTGATGAAATTGTTATAGTAGAAATAAGAGTTTTGGTAGAAAGATGGAGTATTATACACCAAATTGGAGAGCCACTTTGGATACCTATATGAGAATGTCCTTGCGGATAGCTGCATATAATGATCTCTTCCTTAGGAGAAATATAGGATTGAAAATTTAGATTTGATAATGTTGGCATATCAGTGCTTCTTGAAACCATGAGAATGGAGGATATAAGGATGTGGCAACTTTCATCTCACTCTGCCAACATTTCTGTTTCTTTCTATTCAGAGGGAACACCCCTGCCTACGATTCTCTCAGTACATGTCCCTCTTTAGCTCCCCACCTTTCAGAACCCCAGACCTCCATTAGGTTATGTTTAGTGTTAGGTGGAATTATTGTGCTATGGATTAGAATGCATAGATATTCTATTTTGTTCCTCACATTCCTGTTGCTGGCTAACATATTCAAGAGGGCCTAAGCCACACAGTTCAGTGTAAACATTCCTACTTAATAATTTGCCAAAATGTTAATTAAGCACCATTATATTTATCATTACACCATCTAATATCTATACCTTTCATAGGTAGTGTCAACTTAAAAAAATCATGAAGGGGAAGTAAGAACGACAACAAGAAAAATTTTGAAATCCCTAATAGATGAAAGGCACCAATAAGAAACTATGTAAGTATTGCATACTAGATCCAAATTCTGAGTTTTGATCAAAGAGACAGAAACAGAGGGGGCCACATATCTTTTTTTTTAAGTTTTATATAAGTATAGTTAATTTACAAGGTTGTGATAATCTGCTGTACAATAAAGTGACCAGTCATACACAAACACATATCCATTTTCTCTCCGATTCTTTTCCCACATCAATTATCACAGACTACTAGGTAGAAGCCACTTATTTTGGAGTGCTCAGGGCAAGAGAATCATCAACCTTTTATCTCCATGACATGCACAGCTTCATTATGTCTCCTGTGGTCATCAAGGTTAAAATCATGGTGTTTATCCTTTTTCTTTAATTACATGTCATAACTTTGTTTATGCCCATAGAATATTCAGCTTTTCTAGACCATATTTCATCTCTTAAAATCTAAAATGACTCATGTTCATGATGTTTTTTTTGATCCTAACTCACACCCTTATGTGCTCCTAAAATATGTCCACTGTCTATCATCAGCAAAACATTTATATCTTCAATCTCTTATCAGAATACACTGCTCATCTTTTTGTTCTGTCTTAAATCTAGCTATCTGTTACAACTTAGACAAGTTCAGTAACTTATCTGCATGATAATAAAGGCTGAATTTGGCTTTCAGACTCAAGCTTGCTTCTTCTAGTTTGAGCCTTGCTGTCTTCCTTCCTCTTTCCTCAGAGACTATTACTCAACTTCCCAGCTCTACTCAGACTACACTGTGACTCAATGCCCTTCAGAAAAACAAATTTAACACAACCTAAAATAATTCTCCCTTAAATTTCATTTCAAAATACCACTCCACCTTTGTCCTTATCCTTCCACTATAAACACCACAAGAATCTCAAACACATTATGTTTAAAACAAGATATTTCTTATTCCCCACCATCTTGGCCTCAAAAATTCATGCAATGTAGTGGTTCAAGCAAAGGAATTATGGTCAATTTGCACTTCCTTCTCACTCATCTCTCCATGTTAATTAAGTGGCATCTATCTAAAAATTATCTATATCCAACGTCATGTCCTAAATTTTGACCTTCTGTCTTTCACACAAGTCTCTTTCAAAGCATTTAACAATGTTGAACCCAATTTATATACCTCCTTAGATTCACATGGCTATAGGATTCTAATTTTTGCTAGTGAAATCTCCTGGCCTTAAACACATTCTTATAGGCCACAGGGAGATTTCTTTCTTTGAAGAAACAGAGTTTAACATCACTTTCATGAAAGGCTACATTGTTTTAGACATCCCCGTGCTTGTCCAGTAGAACCGAGTATGACAGCTGCTCCCATAGTCATGGAACAACTCGATAGTGCCTGACTTCATGCTTTATGTCACCCACCTCTTAATTGAATTCCACAGTCTGAAACTCCAAGTTTTATGCTTGGTGCCCACATGCACGCACTGCTGGACTGAGTAGGTTACACAGTTGCAAGCTGGAGGTAGGCAGCTGCCTCTTCTCACTGACTTCCCTGTGCTCATAATTTGTGTTGTGGAGTCCACTAGTGCTGTCAAATGGGATTTAGCTTCCCTAGAAGTTACCAAAAAGGGCTGGATGATGTAACCTGAAAATGTCTGACAGTTGTCATCCAGCAGATGAACTTTGAACAATGAGCTACAGGAGACCGTGAGGAGTTGACTGATAACATTCTTTTCTCTCTGTCCTCGCTGAGAACCTGCTTTAAGACTCAGTATTTTAATATAGATTTTGACTTAAGATTTAAGGTTTTCTTGTTTTTCCTTAGATGTAAATGTGATCATAAATTGACCATGTCATGACCTGCAGCCTCTAGGACAGCTTCCCTCAAGAGTCTGTGCCAGAACCAAAAGCAAAATCTAACAACGGATGATGCTCAAGAAAAGTAAGGGATATATTAAAGTTTCCTCAAGTTATACTTCAAGCTGTTAGTATATCACAGAAACTAATGACAGAACACAATAATTGTAGGTCAGCAGCATAAAACAGCATATGTGAATATACATATTTATCCATCCATAGCACTACTCCAGAAAAATGTCTCAAAGACATCATTTCATAAACAACATTTCACAGAGTGGCAGTGTATTACATCTTCAGGTTCCCTGTGTTTACTACCATGAAGAAAGCCCTGAGCACCATTTTTTTTTTTATCAGAAAATAACTATTTGCAGGATGGTGTACATCAGATACTATTTCAAAATACAGATGCCTGAATAACTCAGTTAAAGGAGAAAGTCAATGCCTGAATAACTCAGTTAAAGGTGTACATCAGATACAGATGACTGAGGTTGTATGCTTTGTTTAAGACATCAAAGGTTATCCTTGAGATGTTTCTATGCAAATATGTTTTACTTGATTTTATCTTCTCTCTGTTCTAAGACCATACCACAGTTTATCACATTAACTTGGAATTTTGCTGTTGGTGGGGAACATAGCCAGAATAATTACATTTCATAGATGACTGAGTATAAAATAGTAACCTTTTTACATTAAATGAATTTATTAAAATTGAATACTGTATAATGAAATGTGCGCAAAAATCTACATTAGAGAAAGTTTTGAACTGCCGAAGAATAAAAGATGGGATGAGAAAATTTAACCCAAGAGCTGCTTTTAGTGGATAGGTGCCAGATGCATGGAAGTTCTTTATAGTTGAAAGGGTATTATCCAGTGATTTAAGGGGAAACAGACAATAACATATGTATTATTCTGCATTCAGGTAGAAGTTAGAATTGAAGTTATCTACTTTGAAGGAAGTTTTCTTTTCAAAAAAGTCATTGAAGTTTCATGAGAAGGAGGACAAGGTGCCAGCAAAAAAGAAAAACTAGCTATATTAGCAGGCAAGGTAGGGGGAAAAATGATAGAGGATGACTGGAAGTTAAGTTTTATCAAGTTCTGCTATATTTCCCTAACTGTAGATATTCTCCAGCATGAAAACACAGCATATTATTATACGTCTATTATACGTCTATGTACTCCTTATCAGATAGTTCATTAAGTATCATAGCCTTAATTTATAGAGAAAAAAAAAACATAAATAAGCTGGACTGTATCTTCAATTAAGGGCCATCTGCTGGGATCTGAAAATACAGTGTCTTTCTATACTCACTATAAGTGTAAACAAACTTATAGTTATTTTCTCATAAACTCTCTTCCAGATTTTACTACTTCTATTATTAGCCACTGCTATTCTTCTATTTCACTAATTTGGAAAAATTTGAGATAGTCTCGGACACATCATCTAAAGTTCTCCCCAATCTAATTAATAACGGCTGTCGATTAGTACATTCTTATGCCATTTGCATTCATCCACTTTTTTTCCATGCTTGCTGCTGCAGTCCTATTAAAAATATAGCTTCAAAATCAGACTATTGAATCATATTCAGAAAGACATTACAACATTGTAGTTACATAGGTTCTGCAATTCAATAGACCTAGTACAAAAAAACAGTTGCAGCATTTGGTAATTCTATAGGTTTAAGAATGTTCGTTAGTACTTCAAATCATAGTATGCACATATGCAAATATAAACTTAAAATAAAACAATTAACTCTCCAATTTATTGAGTTTAAACACCACCTTCAGGGAAAGTTACATTACTTTGATGGTCAGCCTGTTTGTCCAGCAGCATATGTTTTTTATAATAAGTTTTTAAATTACCCTTCAACATTTTAAAATGTATTTTTTTTTTTTTTTTGGCTTTTTGCCTTTTCTAGGGCCGCACTTGTGGCCTATGGAGGTTCCCAGGCTAGGGGTCTAATCGGAACTGTAGCTGCTGGCCTATGCCAGAGCCACGGCAACAGAGGATCCGAGCCATGTCTGCAACTTACACCACAGCTCATGGGAACATCAGATCCCTAACCCACTGAGTGAGGCCAGGGATCGAACTCGCAATCTCATGGTTCCTAGTCGGATTCGTTAACCACTGAGCCATGATGGGAACTCCCTAAAATGTAATTTTTTTAACCCAAATGTTGGAATAAAAGTTTGAGGGGGGAAAAAAGGCAACGAGATTTAATACTGTCTTTTACCAGAGAATAAAGAGGTTTATCTCCTGCCTGTTTTCTGAAACTTGATCATTTTTTACTAGGCTAGATTGCAGGGTTCACTTCATAAAGACACTTGAGACTCTCAAGGTTTTTGTTTGTTTGGGTAGGGTTTCTTTGATTTTATTAAATTGCTTGGCCTGTGTTTTGGTCTTACAGCCCAAGAGTAACTTTAATTTAGCTAGTCAAATGCAGATTCATCAAATATTTATGGAACGGAGACTTTTGGTTATTATTTTTAGGGTGTAGCCTTTAAAGACTCAAAATGCTTATAGAGTTTCGCTCTATATTGAGACAATTAACATGTGTATTCTTGGCATCCTCAGAAGGGATTAAGAAGTTTGGGAGAAACTATCAACAGGGAAGATTTTAAAGAGAAGAATAAAAAGTACAGACAATCATTTATCCAAAGTCTGAATTTTGATTTTTTTATTTTTTTGATTAAAGTATAACTGATTTACAATGTTTCTTCAAGTTCTGTTGTACAGCAAACTGACCCAGTCACACACATCTTCCTTGCTGTTCTGTAGAGCCCCAATGCCCATCCATTCCAAATATAAAAGTTTGCATCCAAAAAACCCAAAAATGCCTCTCCATCCTACTCCCCCCACTATGAAAACCAAGTCTGCTTTCCTTCCTTGGCCGTGATCTGTTTCTGCTTTTTTTTTTTTTTTTTTGCTACTGTAGGGCCACACCTGCACATATGGAGGTTCCCAGGCTAGAGGTCCAATCAGAGCTGTAGCCACTAGCCTACATCACAGCCACAGCAATGCCAGATCCGAGCCACATCTGTGACTTATACCACAACTCATGGCAACACCGGATCCTTAACCCACTGAACGAGGCCAGGGATCAAACCAACATCCTCATAGATCCTAGTTGGGTTTGTTAACTGCTGAGTCACGAAGCGAACTCTTATTTATGCTTTTTTTTTTTTTAGATAGGATCATCTGTTCCATATCTTAGATTCCACAAATAAGTGATATCATATGGTATTTGTCTTTTTCTTTCTGGCTTACTTCACTTAGTATGAGAACCTGTAGTTCCATCCATGTTGCTGCAAATGGCATTCGTTTTTTTGTTTGTTTTTGTTTTTTTTTTATGGATGACTCAATTCCATTGTACGTAAGTACCATATCTTCTTAGTCCATTCATCTGTGGATGGACATTTAGGTTATTTGCATGCTGCATGAAAATGATTTAAAATTTAATTTGAAATGCCATCCTCGTATTAAAATAAGGTTTAAAAATCTTGGTACTTCAGTGCTATAAAAAATGTCTTTAATTATTTTAAACAAATGGTATTTTTGTAATATTATACTTTCTAAATGCTTATTTCAGGTTAATAAGATCAATGGCATTTACCTTTGGATTATGTATGAGACGTTATCCACATGCATTTAAGTCATAATCCTCAATTCATCCCTGATTTGACAGTGTTTTACTCATTTATTTCACTTCTATAATTAAGATTTGAGTGAAATGTATGAAATTCTACAGAAAATAATTTATTTCCTACAAAGGTTTTTCAGGAGTATGATTTTATTCACAATTCCATACTTGAAATGTAGATAAAGACTTAGGTAGGAGTTCCTACTGTGGTGCAGTGGATTAAGAATATGACTGCAGCAGCCTGGGTCACTGCAAAAGTGCAGGTTCAAACTGGGGTGATGAGTTACAGGATCTGGCATTGCCACAGCTGTGGCATAGGTCACAACTGTGGCTTGGTTCCAATCCCTAGCCTGGTAACTTCCAAATGCCATGAGTGCAGCCATTAAATAAAAAAAAAAGGCAAAAGTAGTATTGTTCCATGTTATCAGTTTCTCTAAATAAAAGAATGTTAGCAACCCTTTTTCCTGAATTCAATGTATCTATTATAGAGCCAAACTTGGAATGTACAGTGAACCTGATATGACCATAGTCTGAGTGAAAATTATGATCCCACAATTATAATATTCATTTTTCAATCTCCTGAGAAATTTTTCATTTAAAATAGAAGATCAGTCTCCAAAAGGGGCATTTGGAGTAGGTGAGGACTGTATATGGAGAATCTTCTCATAGGGAAATTTAATAGTGTGCATGACATGTTGAACAGGGTAGGTTTGAAGAGTTTTGATTACCAAAATTAATGAGTATTTGTCATGAATGGATAATATTTTATTTTCCAAAACACAATAGGAAAAAGTATTAGTTTGTGAAAACTATCATACCTTCATACAACGTTTTTACTTCACTTTAAAAATTTCCATCAGAATATTGCAAAAGATTTAAAAGCACCTATAAAGTCTGTCCTGATTTTAAAAATTACCCTTTCTGAAATACAGTATCTTGTTTTCATTTTCTATTGCTGCCGTAAAAAATGATCACAAATTTAGTGACTTAAAACAGCACAATTGTATGTTACAGTTTTGGAGATCAGAAGTCTGACAAAAGTCTCACTGAGCTAAAATTAAGGTGTTAATAGACTCTAGGGAGGAATCCATTCCCTGGCCTTTTTCAGAATCTAGAGACTGCCAGCATTTCTTGGCTTGTAGCTCCCTTCTTCCACCTTTAAGGCCAGTAAAGTCTAATCTCTCTGACTTTTCTTTCTGTGGTCACATCTCTTTCTGACTACATCTAAATAAGATTCCCTTCTTTAAAGGACTCATGTGGTTCGAATGGGCCCATTCAGATAGTCCAGGATAATCTTTCTATCCAAACATCCCTAACATTTATCTCACATACAAAGCCTCTTTTGCCATGCAAAGTAACATATACAATTTGTAGTTCTAGTGATTAGAATACTGATATCTTGGGGGAGGGCTGTGAATTATTCCACCTATCACTTCCGTTTAAAGCACTGTAGTTTTATATGTATGCTTTGAAAACATTACTTGTCAATGGCAGTATCTGGTAGAAAAATAAAATCTTTGTAGATCTACAGGTATTAGTTTTGAGTCTGTGTGTGTGTGTGTGTGCACGTGCGTGTGTGTGCACGCGTGTGTGCACGTGCACTGATGCCATGGAGGCTAACATGGAATTTAACAAAGATATATGCCTAAATCAATTAAATTTAAAAAATTGATTTACTGTGATTTTTTTAATGCTCATTCTCTCACTGCTTCCAGCTTTAGATTATGATTGGAGAATAACTATCATCTAAATTAATTTTTATTTCTAAATTATTTTTATTTTTACTTCAACTCATTCATCTATTACAATTTCTTTTCAACATTAATTATTATAAACACGAAAGCCTTATTTGTTTTTATAAATGAAGCAAAACAAATATAAATAACCTATCATACTTGAAAGGATTTTCTCTTTTTAATTGAAAACAAACGGAATCTAAGATAAATTAAATGAATCTTTAATCTTTCATTCCAACACGAATGTTATTAGTTCGTACAAGTGTGTATGGAGTTGTAAACAGAAGAACCAAGCAGCTGATTACTTTAACTTAGGAAAAGTCTGAGCTTAACAATTTGAAATGTCAATAAGAAGAAATAAAGAATTGCATTTTAAGCAGTTAAAAATACTTTTGAAATGAATTTATCAGTATCCACTTATGACTGTATGGATTTATTAAAGAATGAATATATCTGCTTGTGATGGATTCTTTACTTGATGTGTTTCTAAGGTTTTTTTTCTAGGAACATAAAGTGACTTCCTATTTAAATGAAACCAAGCAGTGAAAAGGATTTAGCAAACCCTTGTCAAGGACAATATGTTCATGCTGTAATTCTTTTAAGAACTACCTTATTATTTGCTATGACAAATTTCAGAGGCTATTAACTCAGGTTTTCACAACTGTTAACTTCATTTTCCTCCAACTGGACACATATTTTATTTCTTGAACTCCAGTTTTTCCAGATGGTTAGAATTTAACCCAAATCCAAGCTATTCACTTAGATTAAAATTTAAAATGTGTTAGTGGAGACAGCAATAGGTCTTTATTCCTGCTCCATATGAGTGGAAATAAATTTCAGGATCTTATAAGCATCAGGGAGAGGTGAATGATCTTTGGTTCTATGGTGTATACTAAGATCTGAAGCATGTTTCATGCTCATAAATTGGGCTCAACCAGACAGTGCAAAGGAGATGCTTTGAATTTGCCCTAGGTCCATCTCCTCAGGAACTCTATGCAGCTGTCTGTTACTACACTACTTTCTAAGATGCTGGGAGTTTTCCACCTCCAGAGCCCATGGTGTGAAGGAGAGCATACATTTCCTCACTTCTCATATCCCCCTACCCACCTATGTATTCTTCTTAATCCTGGGTATTTGTATTCTTTTATTTGCTTGTTCGTATTTTAATTTGTCTTTATTGAGTTACATTGGTTTATCACATTATGAAAGTTTCATATGTACAACATTATATTTCTATTTCTGAATTTGAGGAACCGCTGTACTGTTTTCCATAGAGGCTGCACTGATTTACATTTCCACCAACAGGACACGAGAGTTTCCTTTTCCCCAGTCTTTGTCAATACTTATTTCTAAACCTTTTGATAATAGCCATTCTAATAGGCATCAGGTGAAATCTCATGGATTTTATTTGCATCTCTCTGATGATTAGTGATGTTGAGCACCTATACATGTGCTGTTGATCATCTAGAAGTCTTCTTTAGAAGAATATCTTTTGCCAATTTTTTAATTGGGTTTCTCTTTTCAATGTTGAGTTGTATAAATTCTTTTTCCTTTTTTTTTTTCTTTTTAGGGCTGCACCTGTGGTATATGGAAGTTTGGAAATTCCCGGGCTAGGGGTTGAATCAGAGCTGCAGCTTCAGGCCTAGGCCATAGCCACACCAGATCCAAGCCACATCTATGAACCACGCTGCAGATTGTGGCAACACCGAATCCTTAGCCCACTGGCCCAGGTCAGGGATTGAACCCATACCCTCACAGAGACTGCATCAGGTTCTTAATTCATTGAGTCACCATGGGAACATCTATAAATTCTTTATAGATTAAGCTCTTATTGGATATAAAATTTGCAAACATTTTCCCCACTGAGTAGTTTTTTTTTTTAATTTATTTTGTTAATGGTTTCTTTTGCTGTGCAGATTTTTGATTTGATAGTTTCATTTGTTCATTTTTGCTTTTGTTGTCCTTGCCTGAGGAGACATATCTAGAAAGATATTTTAAAGACTGATATCAAAAGGCATATTGCCTATGTTTTCTTCTAGGAGATTTCTGGCTTCAGAGCTTACATTCAAGCCTTTAATTCATTTTAAGTTTATTTTTCTATATGGTATGAGAGAGTGGTCTAGTTTAATTTTTTTTTTTTTTTTTGGCATGTGGCTAGGCAGTTTTCCCAACACTGTTTATGGAAGAGACTATTCTTTTTCTATTGCATATTCTTTGCTGCTTTTTTAAATGAATCATCTATATATGCTTGGGTTTATTTTGGGGCTTTCAATTCAGTTCCATTAACCTATAGATCTGTTTTTAAGAAAAAAACCATGCTGCTTTGATTACTATAATTTTGAAATCCATTTTGAAATCAGGAATTGTGATTTTTTTTTCACTTTGTTCTTTTTTCTCAAGATTGCTTTGGCTATTTGGGGTCCTTCATTGTTCCCTATAAATTGTAGAATTTTTTTTGTCCTATTTCTATGAAAAATGTCCTTGGAATTTTTTTAGGGATTGCCTTTAATCTATAGACTGATTTAATATGGACATTTTAACAATGTTAATTCTTCTAATTGATGAACATGAAATATCTTCCCATTTATTTGAGTCTTGTTCAATTTCTTTCAATAATGTCTTAGAGTTTTTAGTATACAAATTTTCACTTTCTTGATTAAATTTATTTCTAGATATTTTATTCTATTTGTTATAACTGTAAATGGATTGCTTTTTTAATTTGCTCTTTCTGCTAGCTCATTGCTAGCTTATAAAACACAATGAAATTTTATGTTGATTTTGTACACTGAAACTTTATTGTATTTATTTCTAAGAGTTTTTGATGGAGTCCTTAGAGTTGTTATACATAAAATCATGTAATCTGCAGATAGTGAGAGTTCTAGTCTTCCTTTTCTAATTTGGATGTGTTTCTTTTCTTGCTTAATTGCTCTGGCTAAGCTTTCAATAATGTGTTGAATAAGAGCAATGAGAGTGGGTATGCTCATCTTGTTCCTGATTTTAAAAGGATAGCTTTCAGTCCTTCACTACTGAATATGATGTTATCTGTGGATTTGTTATGTGTGGCCTTTATAATATTAAGGTACATTCTTTGTGTGCCCACTTTATGGATAAAAGTTTTTATCATAAATGGATGTTGAATCTTGTCATTTTTTTTCTGCATCTATTGAGATGATCATATGGTTTTTATCCTTCATCTTCTTAATATAGTGTATCACATTGATTGATTTGGAGATCTTGAAGCGTTCTTGAATCCCTGGAATAAAAATTCTGCTTGATCACTGGTTATAATCCTTTTAGTGTATTATTTTATTTTGTTTGTTTCTTTTTTTTTTTTTTTTTTTTTTTTTTTTTTTTTTTTTTTTTTTTTTTTTTTTTTTTTTTTTTTTTTTTTTTTTTTTTTTTTTGCTTTTTAGGGCTGTACCTGTGGTATATGAAAGTTCCCAGGCTAGGGGTCAAATGGGACCTACAGCTGCCGCCTATGCCACAGCCACAGCAATGCAAGAACCAAGCCTATATCACAATTTGTGTGCAATCTAGACCACAACTCATGGCAATGCTGGATCCCCAGCCCAATTAGCGAGGCCAGGGATCAAACCCACATCCTCATGGATACTAGTCAGAATCACTTCCACTGTGCCACAATGGGGACTCCTGTTTGCTAATATTTTGTTGAGACTTTTTGCATCTATGTTCATCAGAGATATGGACCTACAACTTGTGTGTGTGTTTTCTTTTTTATGGTTTGGTATTGGGGTGATGTTTGTCTCAAAAAATGAGTTAGGAAGCACTCTCTCCTCTTCAAAATTTCAGAAGAGTTTGAAAATTATAGGTATAGATCTTCTTTGAATATTCTGGTGGTATTCACTGGTCCTGATGTTTTCTGGTCCTGGACTTTGAGGGTTTTTTTTTTAATTTTTTTTGATTACTCTTTTAATCTTTATATTAAGGATTCCTCTACTCAGATGTATTTATTTTCTTCATGACTGGAAGTGTGCATGATTCTAAGAATTTGCCCTTTTCTTTCTACTTGGTTTCCAATCTGTTGGAATACAGATGTTCAGAATATTCTCTCAAATCTTTTATATATCTGTGTTATTCATTGTTATTTTTCCTCTTTCATTAATGGGTTTGTTTATCAGAGCCCTTTTTCTCCTTTTACTTGTGAATTTAGCTAAAGCTTTGTCAATTTTGTTTACCTTTTCAAAGAACCAGTTCTAGGCCCACTGATCTTTTTTGTTGTCTTTATAGTCTCTATTCATTTATTTCTTCTTTGATCTTTATTACTTTCTTCCTTCTACTAACTTTGGGCTTCATTTGTTCTTTTTCAGTTTCTTTGGCTGTAAAGTTAGTTTGTTATTTGAAAATGTCCTAGTTTCTTGAGGTAGGCCTGCACTTCAGAACAACTTTTGATGCATCCCATAGATTTTGATATGTCCTATTTTCATTTTCATTTGTGTTCATGTAACTTTTATTTCTCTTCAGATTTCTCTGATGACCCAATAACTGTTCAGTTTCCACAAATGTGATTTTTCTAGCTTTCTTCCTATAGTTGATTTCGGTTTCATATGATTTTGATTGGAAAAGATGCTTGACATGATTTCAATCTTCCTATATTTATTGAAACTTGATTTGTATTTCAATATATGGTCTATCCTTGAGAAAGTCTATGTGCACTTAAGAAAATTATGTATTCTGCTGCATTTTAATGTAATGTTCTACATATATAAGTGGAGTGTAAACTCACCTACTTTACAATATTGAAAGCATTATTGTTGTTTTAAATTTCTCTTTTTAGGTCTACTAATGATTGTTTTATATATTTCAGTCCTCCTATGTCAGTTGCATATATATTAATCATTGTAGGTATTCTTGATGAATTGTCCCCTTTATCATGATATACGGTCCATTTTAATCCCTCTCTCCCTCTCTCTCATTTTTTTTTTGTTTGAAGCCTATTTTGCCTGATGTGAGTAGTATGGCTATTCCCACTTTCGTTTATTTGCCATTTGCTTTGAGTATCATTCCTAATCCCTTCTCTTTTAACCAATGTTTGTCTTTAGTGCTGAGGTGAGTCTCTTGGAGGCAACATATTGTTAGATCATATTTTTAAATCCATCCAGACACTCTGTGTCTTTTGATTTTTGATTGATGAATTACTGAAAGACGAGGACATGGTATTAGCATTTTACCTTCTGTTTTGTGGGTGTTCTATATCATCATTATCTCTTTTTCTTTGTTTCTGTTTCCCATATTGGTTTGGCAGTCTTCATGATATTTTATCAGTTTTGTCTTTTTGGTTTGTTTGTTTTGTGTCTCTGCTCTATATTTAAGTTTTGTGACTAACGTGTGGGTTTGTGTAAAATCTCTTACATGAAATAGCATTTTTTTCTGATAATAGCATATTATGTTCATTTACCTATGCAGAATCTGTCCTTTTCCTCTTCCTCCTTGTGTTTTTGTTGTCTCACATTATCTCTTTTTATGTTCTGAGTTTGTTACCAAATTGGAATAGTTATGAGTATTTTCCTGCTTTCCCCCCTTTAATCTTTATGCTATAAGAGTGTTTAAATTATTCTGATAAAGAGTGGCAATTTTCAAGTTCTGTCTATTTACCACCTCACTCAAAGCTTTCCATACTTTTGCCTTTTTGTTTCTGGTAAAAGAGGTCCTTTCAATATATCTTGTAGGGCAGGTTTAGTGTTGATAAATTCCCTCAAACTTTGTCTACAAAGTCTTTATTTCTTCATATCTGAATGATAACTTTGCTGGATAAAGTATTCTTGGCTGACAGTTTTATCTTTTAGTATTTTGAGAATATCATTCCACTGCCTCCTAGCCTATAGGGGTTCTTCTGAGAAACCTGCTCATAGTCTAATAAGAATTCTTTTATGAGTTATCTATTTTCCCCTGGCAATATTTAAATCTTTTCTTTGTCATTGGTTTTTAACAATTTTAATATAATGTGATTTATAAAAGGTATTTTGGCAATGAAGTTTTTTCTTATCTTCATAGGTTTGTGGCGGCATTGTGGGATAGGGTCCCAGTTGCCATTGCCACTACTGCCTATTTAAGCTCTGATCATGGATAACGCTATATCCAAGAGGCCAGAATCATGTGCACCATCTTCCCTGCTACTACTAGGTTCTCTGGGGCTGTGGGCTCAGCTGCCATGGCCAGAGAGCTGGGATTGCAGGTATCTCCACTGCTGTTCCCCTAGTTTTTGATGCCTCTCTTTTTTCCTTTAAAAGTACAAATATGTGGATTTCTCCAGCATCATGGTTGGTTGGGCTGAGGCACTTTCGTTGTGGATGTTTTACTTGTTGTAGATTGAAAGAAGGAGACAAAGGTAGCATTTCACCACATGTTGCTGACCTCAATCTGAATTTGTATTCTTTGAATGTTTTAGGTTGAATGCAAGTGGTTCTAGGCATGACCCAAAAATATAGCCTTTGGAGCTCCCTGGTAGCTCAGCAGGTTAAGAATTCAGTACTGTCTTTGTTGTGGCTCAGGTCACTGCTGTGGTATAAGTCTGATCCCTGGCCTGGGGACTTCCACATGCCGCAAATGCAGCCAAAAAGCAAAAAAGAATATAACCACTGATTGTTGTGGAAACAGTCAGTTTGAAATCTAATAAGCAAAACACTGGGAAATGTTAAGTTGGTAGTTATGAATAATGTAAAAATCAAACACAAATGTATTTATTGAATTTGTTGAATACATATTTAATACATTTATTTACTTATAATATATCATATCCAGAAGTATCTGTGAAAAGGACACTGTCCAGAAATCTGTAATAGAGGTATATTATATTGTTAACTTGCAAGACTTCAGCTACCATGATATGCCTAGTTGGCATTGTCCTGTTTAAAAACAGAATTTAATTTCCTTTTCTCTCAATCTCATCCTTAAGTCTCAGTGTTTACTATTATGTCTAAAATGTATCAAGCCCCATCAAAGATTATATGAATTAAAGATCTCATAAATAAAGTGTGAATACACCAAAAAAATAAGTTAGAAGGAAATAAGTATGCTATTACTCCATATTTAGGTATAATTAAAAAGAAAAAAGTGGAGGTGAATTTAAGAATGAATTGAAATAGAGAATTAAAAACAATTATATAAATCTTTGTTGAATTTTGAAGAAAGAGGTAGAGATTCAGAGACTACTTTTTGGACGAGGTAGAATTTAAGTTGTCACAGAGAATCAGTAAAATAGTATGACCAATAAACTGTGGTCAAAGTCAAATATCTCAAAATGTTACAAAAACCAACCCAGATTTACAACACAGACAAGTTGTAGAGCCGCTCTGAGAAAAGCTTTCCATTGAGAGTGTTTTTATTTTGTTAGTATCATTTGCTAAACAATCTATCCAAATCCAAGGAGGAAGGGAGATTTTTTCCAGAGTCTTAGAAGCATTTTGTATGGATCTGATTCTAGCTGGAGTACTGAGTTCACTTCTCAGTATTTCATTTGGGCAAACTTAAGCAAATGTAGAAAAGACTGAGCAGGAATAGGAAAGGTTGGCAAACAATGAAATCTAATAAAGCTGTAGGAAGTTGAAAAGGAGCTTAATGGGGATTTGATAGTGTTTTCAAATATTTGAAGAGCTGTCATGTGGAAAAAGGGTTATTAGAGTTGCTCCATACAGTGCCACAAGACAAGTACTTGAAAGTTTCTGGAAGGCAGTTTCTAAAGTAAGGTGAGGCTATTCATCAATTAGAGCTGATTTAAATGGGACAAAAAAAATTATGTGAGAAAATATTAAGTGCTCTAAGCAAATTTCCCACATCATCTATTAAAATATTAAATAGGGGAGCTCCCGTCATGGCACAGTGGAAATGAATCCGACTAGGAACCATGAGCTTGCAGGTTCAATTCCTGGCCTTGCTCAGTGGGTTGAGGATCCAGGGTTGTTGTGAGCTGTGGTGTAGGTTGCAAACACAGCTCGGAAATGGTATTGCTGTGGCAGTGATATAGGCTGGCAGCTACGGCTCCGATTAGACCCCTAGCCTGGGAACCTCCATATGCCATGGGTGCGGCCCTAAAAAGACAAAAAGACAAATAATAAAATACAATACAATATTAAAGAGGGAATATTTGAATTGAGTAAAAACTAGAGTAGATGGGTTCAGTCCACTCTGAATTCTAAGATTCTACTTAATCATACTATAAAACTTCTCATAAGAATATCTAAAAAGTCTTGTGTTGATACTCATTTATTTCATCTAAGTAGGCCCAGGTTTTCTTCATTTAATGGAAGCAGAGAAAGAAGAATTAAAACGAAAGTCTGTTTCCTATACATCTCTAGCTACCTTTACTACACACATTCTTTACAATAAAATCTTCAAATCTGTGGTCCAAATAAAACAAGTATACACAAGTCAGGGATTTAGGAAGCTTACGCTTGGAATTTGGATTTAATTCTTCTTTAAATTTCTAGAATAAGCAATCAGTTTTGAGAAAGAACACAGAGAAACCTGATTACAAGTATTAATATAAAGTTACAACAGTCAACATTGTTTGCAATTAAAATAAGAATAGATATACAGGTTAACAGAATAAATATAGAAATAGGCAATATATATATTATTTCTGATGAAAGTGCCAGAGTAATTCAATGAAGAAAATAGTCCTAGTAGTGCTTAAAAAATTGGGCATTTATAAAGACAAAAAAGTCCTTTACTTCGTATCATAAATAGAAATTAACTTGAAATGGAACATAAACCTAAATTTATAAGATAGAATTATAAAGCTACTAGAAGAAAGTACAGGATAAAATTTTGTGGCCTATAGTTAAGCAAAGATTTCCTAGATAGGATACAAAAAGTACAAATTATAAAAGAAAAAAATTGATAAATTGAACTTCACTAAAAACTAAAATATCTTCTTTATAAGATACTACTAAGAAAATGAAAAGATAAACCATAGACTTGGAGGAAATGTTAAGACATAGACTTGGAAGGTATGTTTGCATAATACAATGTGATAGCAAAGTTAGAATATATAAAGTACTTTTACAACTCAACAACAAATGACAAACAACCCAATTAAATAATGGATTTAAATAGACATTTTATCACAGAAACAATACTATTAGCAAATAAGCCCATGAAAAGGTTCTCAAAATCATTAATCTTTAGGAAAATGAAAACTGAAATCACAGTAGGCTGGCACCCCATATCTACTGAATGGTAACACACACACACAATTACTGATTTAACCAAGTGCTAGAAAGGTTTCAAAGCAAATGGAGCTCAATGACATTTGTAGCAACATGGATGGACCTAGAGATTACCATAAGTGAAGTCAAGCATAGAAATATAAATACATGATATAGCTTATATGTAGAATATTAAAAAAAAAGGATACAAATGAATTTACAAAACAGAATTAGACCTACAGACATAGAAAACATAATTATGGTTGCCAAGGGTAAAAGGTAGGTAAGGGATAAATCAGGAGTTTCTGATTAACATATACACACTACTATATTTAAAATAGATAACTAACAAGGACCTACTGTACAGCACAGGGAACTATACTCAATATTTTGTAATAACCTATAAGGGAAAATAATCTGAAAAAAGATGGATAGATAGATGACAGATAGAGTTAGATATAGATATGTATAACTGAATCAATGTATATATTTATTGGCTAATGCTTTAAGGTGCTTTTCCTCCAGAAAACCATGGTCTTCTGATAACACTGCTTTACTCACTGGAAAATAGTAGGAGGCAAAGTATTCATAAAAGATGGACCCTATTTCCAGGGCCAAACCATAATCACAAAGATACTATAACATTAATAAAAGCAATACCTTACATTTTATGGAAATTTACTGTGAAAATGATACTTTATTTCTAGTTTTCCATATGTTTAATAACACAATATATGTTTGCTATTTGGGCAAGGGGATTTTGGGAAAACTCTAATGGGAATGGACTCCTTGGAGATGACTACTTATTTCATTTTTTTTCTGTTTTTTCTCATCTAACTAAAAATGAAATCATCTATATTAAAATATGTGTGTGCAAACAAATTACCCCCCTTAATTTATATCACATAATTTGTGTGAAAGTAAAAAGAGTCTATAGATAGAGCATGACTACAAGCTGACTATGTATGGGGAGGAAACAGCATCCTGACTGGGAGCCATGTCTGGTACCATGGTTAGACAAAGCTTTGGAGCCATGCTCTTCTCTCTCCTCCAACATGACCAGATACAATTACTGCCTCTTCAATTGCTTCTGCAAGACAATGAAACAGCAAAGCCATCCCAGCGCACAGCTTTTGGTGTCTTAACGTAAGGAATTCACCAGAGGCAGTACTGGGATAAGTTGTGGATTACAAGAAGGTCCAGAGTCACCATCCCAATGGAAATTCCTCCCCTCTTTGTTCCTTCACACCTTGAATGCAAGACTAATAAGAGAGGAACGGCGAGGTAAGGTCTCAAAGAAAATGTGTAGAAGGCAGGGAAATAGAGAGTGTCCCTGGGGAACAGAATTGTTGTTGACAAGGCAACAAAGAAGCGTGTTCCAGCACAATTACAGTGATCTTGGCTTTCTCACCCATAGTGACAGCATCTTCTTAGGCTTGGGCTTTGTTCCCAACATATAATACACATTACTAGCCAATTGAGTTGATTCCATTAGAGGAATATATCCTCAAAAAGCAAAGCTGAAACAGATTCAAGGTGCTCACATGTGATCAAGGAATGATAACAGGGAGAGAGGAAGGAAAGGAGGAATTGAGACTGAGGAAGGGAGCAGAGTTGGAAAAATGGAACAATTAAGAAAGGGAGAGAGGCACAAATGGTAGGTGGATGAATAAAACATGGGGACATACTGATAGAAAGGTAGATTAATGGCAGCATTAAAAAGGGAGAGAGAGATACTGAGGAGGAAAAGAAAAAGCAAAGATGAAGAAATATATTGATTTCATCTAAAATGAGAATATAATTACAATTAATATTCTCTCTTCACTTCTTTCTGTTCATGAGGACCTTGGGCATAAGCATACACCATCACCAATTATCAGTACACACTGAAGTATTAATTTACTTTTCAAGAATTTTAAAATGTCAATTTCTACTCAGAGAATTATATGATATACTTTCATATTTAAACGTATCACTTAATTTTAGGTAAAATCTTACTTCCTGTTGAAACTCTAAAAAGTTTACATTGTTGTATGACTAAGTATATGTTTTAAAAATAAATGATTTTAAAGGTGAAATTAACTTTTTAAACTTCACTATTTCTGTCATTTACAAACACAGACTAAAATGCTTTTGACATTTGAAAGTTGTCAGATTGTCTTATCCTATTTTTTAGATAGATAAATGCTACTTAGTTCATAACTACTGGAGTCTACATTTAGTAAGTACTTATAGCATTATACTAAACACTTTTTCTTCCTCAAACAAAAACAAGTTTTAAATTTGAATAGGTTTCAAAATCTGATAATATTCAATAAGAATATTGTGGCAGATTGCTTTATTTTTCCCAATTCTTTACCCTTTTCTGTATCCTACCTTCCGCTATTTCATTACTATATATAGCTCCTCCAACTATAGGCAGAAAACATTTCCTCTTCTTGTTAATGCTGGGCTTGACCAGGTCACTTTCTCTAGTCAATGGGATATAAGCAGAAGTGCCCATTTCAAACCCATGTTTTGGAGACATCATATGTTTCTGCTGATCCCTCTTGCACTTCTGTCATGGCAAATGCATTGATTCAAGGAATAGGATAGTCATGTGAAGTGAATCTGGAACAATCTTAATTTAGAGTTCAATCCACCTAAAAGCACAACCTATATCTACCAATGTAGCTGATCCACAGATCAAGGAAGTGAGAATAAATATGACATTGAGTTTAGAGATGTTTTAGAGCATTATTGTGTTAACAGCTTGAAGATACAAATATTCATTAGTAATTGCTGTAATATAAAACTTAAGTCCAAAATTCTTAGATCTACCAATTTCTGATCTAGACTCTTTAAAATTTTACTCTCCTGACTTAATCTTAAAGTTGACTACTCAGTTCTCTCCAAATGTTCCAGCAGTATGAACTGATTGCATTTATACCCCTCTTGTGAATAATAATAACATATTAATTGTCATTTAATAATTTTTAAAACCTTGACTGAGAGAAACAATGCTTATCAACATTTGGCTGAATAATATGCCATACATACCTTGGTCTAAGAACTCTAAAATACACCAAGAAAGAATTTATGTCAGTGTCAGATAGAATATTTATCTAAAGACTCTATATTACAAACTTTTAAGCAGGCAAAATAATCTATAAATTTGCATAATACAATTAACCAACTGTGAAAAATATTCACATTGGATCATAAAAAAGCTCAACAAATTGCAGAAATTTATCATACAAACCATATTCTTTTACCAAAATAGTATTATTTGGAATCAGTAATGAGAAAAGAAGCAGAAAACTCCATGCAATTACTGAGTTCCTTACTTCCAAAGAAATTAAGAGAAAAGAAATGTAATATAATAATTAACAAATATTTATTCATTATAATAAACAGTAACCTATACCAGAACATTGACGGTGAAGGTGAACAGTACTCAAATGAGAGAAATTATGTCTTTTTTAATGACATTCAAAAAGAAGAAATACTTCAAATTAATAAACTAAGTATCTGTCTCAATAATATAAAATGTGAACAGCAAACCAAAACCAAAATACGATATTAGAAAGGTAACAGAAGAAATTAATATAACATAAAAATATATTACTGAAATGATCAACAAAGCCAAAATGTTAAAAACGTTAATAAAAACAAAATTTTGGAAGTTTAGTAAAAAAAAGCAAAGTTATATCTGGTCAATAAGAGGAAGTGGAAGAACACTCAGCTTCAAATGCCACTGACACTAAATTTAAAGTCTTATTATTAATAACATTAAGTCACTATGTTTAGAAACTTACATATAGTCAAATTCATAGAAAAGTATAATATAGAAAAATCATACAAAAAGAAATGCAACACCTGAATAATTCTAAAACATATTGAAAGGGTAATTTAAAATCTCCCCCCAAAGCAGTATCCACGTCCAGATGGTTTCTCAGTGAGTTCTACCAAAATTAAAGAAATACGTACTTCCAAACTTAGACTATTCCAGGTGATATAGAAGGAAATGCACCTCAGATGGTTGCAAAAGTCTGTCATAATTTAAACCTCACAAGTGCAGGAAGAGAAATAATGAACAACCTCACTTAGATATATAGATGTAGAAATTCCAAATAAATCTAGGAAATTAAATTCTGCTATATAATTGAAAATTTCTTAAATGCATGGAGTTTAATCCAGGAATACACAGTTGACTTTGCCATCAGAAAATCAGTAAGTATAATTTACCACCTTAGCAAATCAAAGACAAAAATCAGTATCAAAAGTGCAGCAAAGTAATGAATAAAACTTAATATTTATTCTTGCAAAACTAGGAATTCAAAGAAAGTTTTTTAACTTTTATGAAGATCATCCATAAATTTCTCCTTAATCATGAGGTATAAAAAACATTTATTTAAGGTAAAGAGCAAGGGAAGGGTGTCCACTAACAAAATTTATATTAAAAAGATACTGAATGCATTAGTTATAACTAGAATAGTTGTTATAAACAATATTTTTGGAATTAAAAGTTCTCTATATTTATGGTCACTGAGTTTTTTTTCTTATTTCTGATTTTTTATCTCTTTCATGCTTCTCTTTCCCATCTTTGCCCCTTCATTGTATTTCCCATAATTTTATCTATTTCATTGGAATTTTCTAAAAACTACCTTTTGAGTTATTTATTTTACAGTTGAAGCAGAATGATAATTCAAGTAGTTAGTGGAGGAACATGGGCTTCGAAACATTTTTCGATATATTCATTGATTAATGTCTGTGACTTAAGGGTTCCAGGGAGTAAGATCCCCACAGTCTTTGTTTACTATAGGGAGTATATCTGTTTTATGTCCAGGTGGACATTAATCTCTAACTCACTCCTCAACTGATAGAAAAGGAATGAGAGGAATGGTGACTCCCAATCTAGGGAAGAGAATTACAAAGGAACCTTAAGACTTACGGGAAATATACTCTTCTAAGAGGCCTAGTAGACAAAGGACTGATATAGATAAACTGGGCATGGCCATGAGAAAAAGAACTGATATTTGGACCCCATGTTGGTACTCCCATCTTTAAGCGATAAAACCCCTATAGAACAATAGAGAAGAGGATTCTTCCTCTCCCTCCAGGTGTCTTTGCTGGGAGCTATTTGTTTCCCTGTAATAAAGACTTTGCTTGCTTGCTGCCTGTGTGTTTTCAAAGTTCAATCTTCAGCTCCGTGAACAAGAACTGGATTCCAGTAACACCTTTCCAGTAACATGGCTTTTCTATATTATATTCTTAATACTGGCTTATTTTTAAATTTCTATGTTTATTAAATATATACCCTTAACATATAAAACAATTGTGCTGAAATAGTCCATATCATTATTTCTGTCTGCTTATTCTCATACAAGTTTTAACTTACGTAATTAATAGTAAGCAATTTTATTATTTTATTTTTTGTTTTTTTTTTTTTTTGGTCTTTTTGCCTTATCTAGAGCCACACCCGCGGCATATGGAGCTTCCCAGCCTAGGGGTCTAACAGGAGCTGTAGCCGCCGGCCTTTGCCACAGCCACAGCACCGTGGGATCCTAGCTGCGTCTGCAACCTACACCACAGCTCACGGCAACGCCGGATCCTTAACCCACTGAGCAAGGCATGGGATCGAACCTGCAACCTCATGTGGTTCTCAGTCGGATTCGTTAACCACTGAGCCACAACGGGAATGCTTTATTCCTTGTTTTAAGGACTTAACATAAAATAGTATGTAATTACATACTTTCATGTAATAATCAATTAATTAACATAATGCAATATGGTCAATTTTTAAAAATATAGGATACAATACTAAATATTACATATATATAAATTTGACAGAAACATTTAAGCACACTGTAGTAATTATAGTCAGTTATCTTCCATTAATAATTCTGGTGAATTTAATATTATAACTGGCTCATATAACATAAATAAACATAATCACGTAGAAAAATTGTATTTTTTACAGAATCAAATATGGCCTCCGTTAATCACTAAAAAAGTTACAGAAACAGCTGGTTATAGTTTCCCATTCCTTAGTCTAAAATATTAAGTTGCTGGAGATGTTTCATATAATGGTGTTATAACTGGTTTCCATTTGTGAAACACAGTGTTTGAACCAGAATAGTACCTAGAACCCAGAATCCCTTATAACAATTCTAGCTTCTTATTGGAGGTAGTTAAAAATATGTCCCTGTAAAGGATTTGAAAGAATCGGGTTGATTTCAAGTGAATTTTCTTAGAGTGTGTTTTTCAGTCACAAGGATAGAGTACAAAGAAAGAGAGGAAGAGAATCAAGGTGTGGGCTATTTCCTGAGATCTCAGCAATTCACCCCAACTTACTTTAGATTATCAGATGTAAGACTCACTCTTTTGTCTTCAACAAGGCCAAATGACTTCATTAAATGTCTATTTTAAGTCACATGAGACATGATCTACAAAGTTTTGAGTTGTTTTAGTTAACTATGAGGACACAAAAGTGTCAGAAATATGGTTTGATCTGAACCAGTTCGGCACCAACAGAATTTATTGATGAAAGAGTGGGCACACAGAAACGTCAAGTCCAAGTTTGATGTCTTCAACAGTTCTAATATATTACAAGAGAACAAAGTGATGATTTCAAGTTAGAACAGACCAAAAGGGTGAGACTGAAATGAACAGACTCTCTAAGCAAGTTTTTCAAATAAAATCTATCAAGTAAGATACAACACTTTCAGAATCCAATGCTTTTTTGAATACCATCATTTTCACTGTACAGGAACAAAACAAATTATATTGTTTTTTTCAGTCCCTTACTACCTGTTCTGTTCAAGAAGACAGAAGGTTTTCCAGCCTCAGAATACAGCAACTATTGTCTATTGAATCTAATACCATTGGTTGGTGACTCTCAATTCTTAAGTTTTCAGTTTCTTTTTCTCTGACATTTAGAGATGGGGACCAAGGGCAAGAGGGAGAAATGAAATGTGAAACTGCAGATTTTAGAGGTCAGCATTCCTAAGGGATGTGGCCAACTGTGTGTGTATATATAAGTAAAATTATTCCTGTTCTTTCCCCCTTTGACTATTCTTCTGGCATGCGTAAATTCCTGGGTCAGGGATTGAACCAGCAACATAGAAGTCACCCAAGCTGCTGCAGTTACAATGTCAGTTCCTTAACCCACTAATCCACAGGAGAAATCATTTTTTGTTCATTTATTTTTTATTTTTGACCAAGTTGTGCCTGTTCTAAAAACCTTTCAACAAAACTGAAAGAAAATAGCGACACACATTTCGTAAACTTTTGATGCTGACTCAATCAGAAGAAATAAAATGAAAACCTTGCCCTGTGATATTTTATGACTTCAGTGACCTAACGTTATGATAAAATTAAAGTTGTAGAAAAATATATAAAGTTAAATATAAATGGAACACCTGGGTAGAAAAATGTTTATAAATGGCATTACTGCCTTAACTCTAACAATATGAGCAGAACTACTATAATCATGTTCAGTGGTAATATGGAACCATATGTGGTGAAATAAAATACAGGACAAATATACAAATACATCTGCTGCTACAGATTTTCAGCCTTTTAACACTTTTAGATGTCTGTTTGGGGTCTGACTCTGACTGTATCCTACTGTTTTATGTATTTCTCTGTAATTTTGTGAGATTAACTGAGCCAACTTGCAGATCTCTGCTAAATGTTAATTCTTTTCTCAACTTTCAGAATGCTGGGACTAGAGCACTATTTTTCTGAATGAGTAACCTTCAAAATCAAACTGCTTTGATGTCATGTTAGGTATTTAGTTAAATAACTGCTTTAAAGTTCTTTACTTGTCAATCCAATGCATGGATGGCCTCATGGAAAACTCCCATTTCCTTCTTTTACTTTTTTCTTCTTTATTTATTTATTTATTTATGTAGTTATTTCACTATGTGTGCATTACACTTTCATGTTTATTTTTATGTCATAATCTTTTAATTGATCATAGATATTTTAGATAGCATATTGTATCTACTCTGGATACAGATCCTACCACCCTACAGCTTACTGTTTTTATTATTTGTGAATTTACCCAGTGACTTTGCTGAGCTAGTTGAGGGAATACTATCTCCCCTGTACTGTGTACTTTTTGATGCCATTCCTCAGAAAGCACAACCTTGGGTAGAAACAGTGTTCTTAACCACCAGGGATGATTGTCACTTTAGCCAGGCTCTCTCAGACGGTAGCTTTCTTTGATTTTCCCACTATGCTTCTGACTGATCTTCTATTCATCAGATCAATCTGGTAGTCTCCACTAATTGGTATATGATCACTATATTATCTTTGAAAATGTCCTGGAGTACCTTTAAATTGCTCCATAGTCTGATGCAATTAAAGTTAAACCCTTTTTATAGATGCAGGTTGTTGCTAGTCTCTGAAGTTTACTCTGACTGGAGAAGCATTCATCTTACCTCTTTCCCTGGTTCTCTTTATTAAACTTCTAGCTGATCTACCATTATTCTTGTTGCTAATATTATCATGGAACTACCAACTCTTCTTAATTACCCAACAACAAAATGTTGCTTGTTTTTAACATAAAACTTTAAAATAAACTTTCCCATGCTCTGCTCCAAATAAAGGCATCCCTCTTTTCTACCAAACTATACAATTTTCTGTTTTTTAAAGTCTGCTTCTCCTACTAAGCAGAGCCTCTGAGCTACTGCACTGGGGATGAAGGCAGAGACAGCAGCCTCCTTCTCCTTATATTTCTCTAATGACAGTTTACAGGATGGATGTGGTAGCATCGTTCTTGTAGGCTTGGTTCTTCTAGCATAAAACCTATATGAACAAATTGGTGTGGAGACAATTGGAGCCAAATATTCTCAACCAGTTCTTCAGTTGCAACTGAAATAGATATTCTGCTCTATGAATGGGAGCTGGATGACAGCAGAAAGCTCCAGTCCTCTCTTTGTCCTAGCTTTGTCTCTTTTGGAACAGAGCTACTGTGACACACAGCTGGGAGGTTTGAGAAATAACTGTGACACATCCCTCTTGGGATGAAATCATAGTCATATCTGGGATCTGGAGGGAGAGAAAGTTTTATTTTCTTTACCACATTAACCCATACCAGAGATTCTATTACACTTAGCTAGAGTGGAGAGGAGAGGAATGAGTGTTATAGTTCAAATGCTACAGAAGCTCACTGTTCCTAATACAACTTAGTAGTTGTATTAGGAAAAAAAAAAAAAAAAACTAGCCATTTACCATATGCCCTAAGGGCAGTTTTCAGACTTTAAATTTTTCAAAAATAATTTTTAGCATTTAAATGGTTTGTTTCAGGAGTTCCCACTGTGGCTTAGTGGGTTAAGAGTACAACTGCAGTGGATTGGATGGCTGCAGAGGTTCAGGTTCCATCCCTGGCCCAAGCACAGTGGGTTAAGATTCTGGTATTGTCACATCTGTGGCTTGGATTCAATCCCCGGCCTGGAAACTTCCATATGCTGCAGGTGAAACCATAAAAAAGAAAAAAAAATGGTTTATTTCATTGAGAAAAGAGTCCAATGAGCTCCTCATACTATCATTCAGGAAGTTCACAACTTCTTATTGAGTTGTTAGAGTCCATTTTGTGCCTACGATTCTATCTCCATATGAGATACAGAATTAGTACAGCACACCTAAAGGAGGTAAGTGGTAAGAAGCATGATTTTGGTGACCTCAGCGAGATAGCAGTGCATGATGGCTTGAAGTGAAATCTTAACTCCTTGCTCAGGAATTGAACTGGGGTAATCTGGGTAAAAATCAGGAATCCTAACCACTAGACCGTGAGAGGTTAGTGGCTAGAAACAGAAACCTCGGGTCTTGTGTGCCTTGTAAACAAAAATTTTATAAAGAGACAAAAGCTATAAAACAGACATAGAGTTTATGGTTATAAGCATAGCACAAGAGGGAAGGCACACAGAGAAGCAAAACGAGTTCTCATTGTGGCTCAGTAGAAATGAATTTGACTAGCATCCATGAGGATGCTGGTTCAATCCCTGGCCTCGTTCATTGGGTTAAGGATCTGGCATTGCTGTGAGCTCTGGTGTAGGTCACAGACGCAGCTCAGATTCCCCTTTACTGTGGCTGTGACCTAGGCAGGCAGCTGTAGCTCCAACTCTATTCGACCCCTAGCCTGGGAACTTCCATATGCCACTCTAAAAAGAAAAAAAAAAAAATGTGTCAAAGATAAACAAGGTCCAATTTATTCAGCCTGACAAGCCCCAGCTGTTCACAGCCCAAGGGCCCATCTATCTCTTACCTCAATGATAACAACCTAAAACCAACTCAAATCTGTACTCTCAGGTTCATTAATTTCTTTAGTCAAGCTCTCTGGAGAATCCAGCATTTTAAGCCTTGACCTAAGTTCCTCTACTGCTGATACCTAGATAGGTTTTTTTTTCTGACCAAAGAGGAATCCTCTCGCCAGATCAGTCTAGACCATGGACTGACTCAAATTCTCCAAGTCCACTGACCTGCCAAACACAGCAAGATTTCTACCCTAAAAAGATATTCAGCAGTTGGATGAGAATGGGGAAATGAGAGGGAGTATGGACACATTCGAGCTACCATCTTCACAGAACCTCTTTTAAAAGCCTTTTGCTTTGGGACAAATGAACATTACCATTATTCATACAATTACAAAAAAATATATATACAAATAAAAGCTCAAAGAGAATGTAAAGTGGAGAATACATTCAGAAAATATCTAGCTATAGATTTCTAAAGTGGATTTAGGATCAGATTTTTAAGTAACAACTTGCTTACTTGCTTAATAGCAAATTAAAATCTATTGCAGGTGGTGAATTTCATACTCATTTACCCAGTAGACCTCCACTGTGAAACAAAAATAGAAAAATGTGGATATAATTCAATTCCATCCTTAAAATAAGCCATATATGTAATAATGTACCAACCATGAGTTTATGAGCAATATCCATCAATTTGCTAGAGAACATGAAATCATCATATTAATATAGGATTCATTTTCTAAAGTTGAAACAAGTTATATATTTTACTTTTTGTGATCAGTGATGTTATATTTATCAATCTATAAGCACGACAATTTTGGTTATTCAAAGAATTCTGGAATTATCATATGCTCTCAGAATGATGTGTTATCTAAACAGAATTCATACTTAAAAACTATAAATTTACACTTTTTTCCACCTGTTATCGATACGTAAAATGACTATTTTTTCTTTTTATTTATTTCAAATTATCAGATCAAATCAAACCTTAACACATGCATTTCTTTTCTATCTTTAATTTAACATCAATTTTAATCTTAATAAGTCAAACAATTCTCTCTAGCTATACTAGAATCTCCATAATATTTTATGATAATTTGTATGCTATAGCAAAATCAAACAAAATATTCAACAAAATTTAAAGTTTAAGCAACTGTATAAAAATAATGGAAAATAGCAATTTTGGAACAAAACAAATTTATTTCAAGATATTAATCTAAACAATTTAAAGTCTGAAGAATAACAACAAATTCTCTTCTAATAAGAGACTCAAGGATTCAGAATTATATTGTTGTTATAAATACACAGGCAATAATAACAAAGTAAATTAATTATTCAAACAATTTATTTCAATAAAAACAACAATTTAAATGTGATTTTAGGTAGTCTTTGTTCACTGTGCTTATGTTCTAACTTTGATTAAGGTTGCCAAGTACTTAAAATATTCACTAAAATCCTAAGACTTGTATATGTTTGAAGGAAACTGTTAGGTTGGTAGAAAAAAACAAATTAGCCATGTATCGAAAAGTTCTCTGATATACACACATAAAACATAAAACAAAAATTACAGGTGAATTGACTAGTAAAAGCTGTAGACTTTAATCACATGATCTTAGACACTAAATAAAAATGAACTGAAGTTAATTTGCATCATGGTTTTATTTTATGGTGATAACTATATCTCTTTATTCTATCCCAGATGGCACCTGCAGCTTGGGAGATTACAAACCTACAACTTTCTATCTTAAATAGCTCTGCTTCTCAAGTCATAGAAGCTGGCTCAAGTGGCGCTCAGAACAGGCTAAATTGTTGGTGACTTTATGTCCTCAGGAATAACTTTAAGAAAATGAAGACGCAGGAGGATGGAGCAATACATCAGCTTCTTTGTCCCTTGTTGGAAAAATTCTAAGGCCGTACGTGTAGAGGTTTCTTATAAAAGTTTAATGTAGATGAACATATTGACCAGAAAAGTAAACCTCCATTGTCTTTTCTCCCTCCATCGACTCACCTCCCAACCTCCTTAGTGTAATCTCCATAAGACATTCCTTGCACCCATCATTATCTCTCATCCTAACCCTCTCATTAGTGGTGCTTTGTGATGAGATACGAGGGAAAGGAAAAGCACTGGCATGACAATAATTTATTGGGGTAAGCCCTACCACAAAAACACTTTTCAAGACTCTGCTCATGTGCATTAACATCCCAATGACCAGAACAAATCACATGGTCAAGAGACAAGATGTACTTTTCATTCCTCATGAGGCCAGAGCAAGGGTTGTGGGCCTAAAACATTATTAGAGGAGAGTTAATACTTGAGAATAATAATTCAGAATAGCACAGACTACAATGAAGTTTTTAAAAGTATAAAGTGTTTTTACGTATGTTGTCACAGAAAGATCTCAAGGGTGTACGTAAAGATGAGTGAAAAGCAAGATTCAGAAATACATGAATAAATTTATGTAATATATGTATATATTTCCTTTCAGAACTATATAGAAGTATATACAAGTAAATATATGCAAATATATGCATAGTTCTATAAGGATGCCCACTGACTGTGATTAACTATTACTTCTGCTGAGGATAGAGGAGGGATTAGTTCTGCTTTGAAGGGGAGTTTAATTACATCCTTCAGTATTGATTTGTACAAGTACAGCTTTATAAATGAGTCTAAAAAATTTTAAATATAGTGTCTCAAAATTTATGCTTCAAATAGACTCTGTCTTCTCTATTCTTATTTAACTAAGTCATAGTGCCAATCAAGTAAGAATTAAGAGAAAATGATTACTCTGAAATCCTCAAGCTATCTTGGTCCAAAGTCATATTTATTAATTTATGGCTCCCAAGAAACATTCTTTTGTGGCCCTAGAACAAACAAGCTCAGTCATATTACTCACTGAGCCTTTTTATATGTGCCCTATTTTTATTCTTTTATAATATTTCTCAGCTTACTCTTTTTACTTTTAATCCATCTCTAACTGTCATTCATTTGGATTTAAAAGGGGAACAAAAAATCCTTAACTGGAGAGTGTGTCTGCCTCTACTAAGGCAAATGTGTTAAGATCATTTAATCTTATATCATGATGGAAGGAAAACACAGTAAGACAAACTTTCATTTCTTCTATGGTACGCCTTTTTAAAATCAAATCTAATGACTTGATATTCAAGTTAGTTAAATTTGGTAGTTACGTTTTTTTCCCTACAAATTTGATAATTATACCCCTTTGTACAAGTTTGTAAAACAAATCTATCTGCTCTCTGCTCCTCAGCATACCCTCCTTTTTAACAAAGTTTTCATTGTCTCATTAATGCGTGAATATATCACATACCTTACTTTAGGTTAAAGTCCTTTCGCTTTTTTCCTTTCCTGCAACCTAAAACATCTTTTAAGGTTGAAATTTTATTTGTGTAAGAGACTCTCCTGAATTCCAATGGTATTATAACCTGCAGAGTGCAATTTGAGATTTGCCTTGAAGTAACACGCTAGTCTTCACTTATTTATTTACTTTTTTGTCTTTTTAGGGCTGCATCTGCAGCATATGTAAGTTACCAGGCTAGGGGTTGACTCTGAGCTGCAGTTGCCAGCCTACACCACAGCCCCAGCAATGCCAGATCTGAGCTGCATCTGCAACCTACACTACAGCTCATGGCAATGCTGGATCCTTAACCCGCTTAGTGAGGCCAGGGATCAAATCCACATCCTCATGAATACTAGTAGGTTTCGTTACAACAGGAACACCTTAGTCTTCACTTTTAAATAAATTAAAAGCCCACTGCAAGTAAGAATCATAAGTAAACACCATCTATATATTGTTTGAAAAATGCTAAGTACTTAGTATATGCTTGATAAAATGTTATAGATCATCAGTTATCATGCTAATCATTTATCTTCTATTAAACAAAGGTTCATGTTGTAAATTACCCCTTTAAAAATTTATTGGGAAAACATATTTATACTCAAGCAATGGAGCAAACACCTGAAAATCATTCTCTTATCATAAATCAGCATTGCTGCTATTAATTTGATAGATGTTAAGCTAAAAAGAATCCGTAATGTAAAAATGAAAAACGTTGTTTTATATTCCTGACATAAAGAATAATTCCCTAGATGTCCAATGGCAAATAACTACTAAAGAAAGAAAAGACTTAGGGCAAAAAAATTCAATGTAATTTGTGCAAATCTTAATTAGATGTTTCTTCTCTGAGAACTCTTCAACAAAGGGAATAAACTCAGAAATATTTCTAGATTTATTGTGTTTATGTGAGCTATATGTCAAATTATTCAATTGTATTCTTCTCTGGCAGAATTCATTAACGTTAAGTTTGCCTGCATTAGAAATGTTAAACATATTAGATAACCCAGGTTATTTTCACACATGCCTGTACTGAAGATTTTTTTTTCCCTTTTGTCATTGCAGAGCATTCTTTGTGGAAACTTAAATCTCTAAAACTTTTTTTTTTGGCTTTTTGTCTTTTAGGGCCGTACTTGTGGCATATGGATGTTCCCAGGCCAGGGTCCAATTAGAACGGTAGCCACCGGACTACACCAGAGCCACAGCAATGCAGGATCCTAGCCACATCTGCAACCTACACTACAGCTCATGGCAACACCAGATCCTTAACCCACTGAGCAAGGCCAGGGATCAAACCCACGTCCTCATGCATGCTAGTTGGGTTCACTAAATGCTGAGCCACAACGGGAACTGCCTCTTTTCACTGAATTTGTACTATTATTATTAAAGTTATCCTCTGTACAGTTCTTCTGTATGTCTTACTTCATTCTTCATTTTTTTCTGAGATATTTACCTGCCATTTCAGTTAAATTCCTTGACAGTGAACTAATCTATGTTCTGTTTAGTTTAAATGATCTTTTGAGCAAATTATAGTACTATTTAAGGACAAAAAAAATAGTTACAAACATCTTGCTTTTTTTCCACAGAAATATAATCTGAGTATTACTTTAGAAGTACCTGCAAATTTGACCTAGTTTTTAATCCATGTTTTCACTCCATCGCAGATGTCATGAAATAATGAATGGTTTATTAAACCTGTCTATTTCTTCCAGTGATAAAATTAGTGAGAATACCCCAAAATATGTAAAATCATACAGACTTCATATTTAGCAAAAATGCCCTGAAAAACATCAAGGAAAGATTAATCTTGCACCTAAAATGTATACTTAAGACAGAAATTCATAAATCTTTTTCTAGTGGAGTATTCTGGGAAAAGGATAATTTGATCATAATTCTGGGCTCCCATGGAAAATAAAAGACAGTCTTATTCATAATGAATATCATTCTCTGGCAATTGTAATATAAAAACAGGAAAGGCAGTTTTACAGATTCAGGCTGTCGCAGAGTGTGCAGGCCCATTGATGCAGCCCAACTTAACAGGCTTGGATCAAGTCCTCAACTCTGTTGGTCTGGAAACTCAATTTCATTTGTTTTTTTCAAGGGTATGCAAATACTATGGAAAAAAATTATGCTAACAGAAACTCAAACTGATTTCTCTGGTCCTTTGCTCCTATCCTCCATTCTTCCTGTTCAGTGACATCAACTTTCTTACTATTTTACAAAGTCATAAGCATTTGTGATTCTGTGACTTTTCTCATATTGTTCACTCTATCTTAAATATATTTGACCATTTTTTTCTGTTGAGCAGACTCTTACTCATACTTCAAAACCCAGTCCAAAATATGAACAACTCTGAAATGTTTTCACCTCTTCAGAAAGAGATATTCTCCCTCTACTTGATTCTTGCCAGCTATGGTGTTCATTACCTATTTATTATGCTGGACTAACAGATCAGCAATAGAGACTTAATTCTGAAATATGGCCCAGATGTTTTAATTTGTAAATAAAGTCTGATTATAGTTACATTTTAACAATGACAATAATAATTTTTCAATGACTTGAATTCTCCTCTCTTTTAATTAGCACACAAATCTTCCAGTACCAAGGTTCTGGCATATCAAATTAATTACCACCAGCATGTGTGGGCATCAATCTCTTGGGACTTTAAAAAGATATGCCTAAGGTCCAAAAAGTTCTATACAGAGTACCTGAAATGATTGATGATCAGTTTGTGGAAATATTTGCCATATATTATTTGCAATCCAAAAGCAACTGTTTGCTACTGGTCCATTTGTCTGCAATATGGTAAATAGCATAGCTTATTGCTCTTCAGGGGAAATTTCTACAATTGCAGTGACATTCTATCAGCATTATGGTAGCCACTAACACTATGTGGCTGTTGAATACTTGATATGTGACTAGTGCAACCAAACTGAATTTTCAATTTCATTTAATTTTAACTGACTTAAATAAAAATTTAAAAACCATGGAATCCCCATTGTGGCTCAATGGTAAGGAGCCCAAATAATATCCATAAGGATGCAGGTTCCATCCCTGGCCCCAGAAAGTGGGTTAAGGATCCAGCATTGCCATAAGCTGTGGTGTCAGTTACAGAAATGGCTCGGATCCTGCATTGCTGTGGCTGTGGTGTAGGCCAGCAGCTGCAGCTCCAGTTCAACCTCTAGCCTGGGAACTGCCATATGCCATGTGTGTGGCCCTAAAAAGACAAAAATAAAAGAATAAAATAAAAAGTAAAGATCCATATGTGGCTAATAGCTACTGAAGTGGACAGCAAAGATCTATACACTCCACCTAATGTAGCTAATAACACAGGATGATGATTTAATACAACATATATTCTCTCAAAAGTATTATTTTGTAAAACAAGGCATTTTCAGTAGATGTATATAAGCAGGATTCAAGTAAAATTATAAACCCTGATATTTCGAGGAGTGAGAGTACAAATCTTTTAGCAAGTACCGGGTGTCAGCTATGTGTTAATTATCATATTGGGTAAAATATATGAAATACAGAATCAAAAGGTATACATAAATAGCAATAGTCTTTTAATCTGATGAGTTCTCAATCTAAAAGAGAATAACTATTTAGAAACAAGTACTGATTTTGAGGTTTTCCATATATTTATATATACTATTGCCAATTTACTCTCAGAGCTCTTTGTTAATTTCTGCCCTGAATTTTCCATTAGGAGATTCTTTTCACTATATGGTCATTAAAGGAAACTATTTGAAAGAGAAAAAAAAGCTCTCAGACTGAACACACTAGTAAAATAACAAAAATATTAAAAGGAAGCTCTGAATTGTATAATAAATGCTAAGAGAATAAGAAAAACAAATTGTTTCCTTGCTAGTGTTACTACCTCTGAAGACTTTATATTATGTCAAATATTTGAGAGATGAGAAATCATGTAGAATAAGCTATTGGTTAATTCTCTGACAGTTGATCTAAATGTCTAGAATTTAATTTTTTTCCACTGGAACATAAACATATTGACATATTCGAGTAATTAGGTATGTTCTAAATTATGTAATAATAGTTCAAACAACAAAATGCATATTGTCAATATTTCAACTTATGCATAACAGAAACATGCATAATGGTGTCAATAAATAGTGTTTTTTTAACTTTAAAAATCCAGAGTAAATACTTTTCTATATAATTACACATTCTTAAGCCATCTTTGATGAAAAAGTATATTCATTTGTGTATTTGGATCATTTTCCTAGTTCTATTTTATGGTCTGCTAGATTAATCCTCTTATTTATTTGTTTCATTGGAGCTTGAATAAAGGTCATTTAAACTGGATCACCTTATCTTCCTGTGCTTTCCCATAATTCCTGCTACCATTGTAAAAAGATCATAGCTTCCTTCTCAATATAGCTTTTCAGTATGAGAAGAAATTTTAACATTTCATTAAACAAACCTGAGTCTGTTGGACTTTAATTCCACATTCTCTTGTGTTTTGTTTTGGTTTTGTTTGTGTGTGTATGTGTGAAAATTATTGAATTATTTTGTAAGCTCCAAACAATGTTACTGAACCTTCTGGCTATAAATTATTTTGCAATTTTGTTGTGCAACTGATACAGTGCATACGTGTTAAAGTTTAAATATGTGGAAAGTTCTTCCAATGATAATATTTTCAATGCAATAAACTGATACTTTTTTTTTTTGATTTTTTAGGGCTGCAGTCATGGCATATGAAGGATCTCAGACTAGGGGTCCAATCCTACACTATGGTCACAGCAACAGAGGATCCGAGACACATCTGCGACCTACACTACAGCTCACAGCAACTCCAGATCCTGAACCCACTGAGCGAGGTCAGGGATCAAATATGCAACTTCATGGTTCATAGTCAGATTCTTTTCTTCTGCGCCACAAAGATAACTCCATAATCTGATATCTTTAAGTCATGCCTCCATGCCCTGTTGAGTTCCCTGACTTCCTCTACAAGGAAAATTCTTGGTTAAATTATTTTTCCCAAAATATAAAACTTAAGTTTTGTCTTTTAAATAAAATGTCCACAGGAAATTAGATCAATTTTTTTTACTTTCATATAAGAAAGCAATATGATGTCTTTTATTTATGATGCCTATAATGAGATTCTTACTAGCTATTGTTGTAAGAACAAATATATGTTCTTACTCATTGTTATAAAAACCAGTATGGGAGTTCCTGCTGTGGTGCAGAGGAAACAAATCTGACTAGTAACCATGAGAACATGGGTTTGATCCCTGGCCTCACTCAGTGGGTTAAGGGTCCAATGTTGCTGTGAACTGTGGTGTAGGCTGGCAGCTACAACTGTTATTCAACCCCTAGCCTGGGAACTACCAAATGCCGTGTGTGTGGCCCTAAAAAGTGGGAAAAAAAAACAGTGTATGTACAACTCAGTTAACTTATTCATCATCCACAGTGTAGACAATATCACAATGAACTCTGATTAAAAATTTAAGCTGGACAAGAAGTCATTACACTCCACCACCACACCCTTTACATTCAATTTCTGAGTCTGGCCTACAAGTTCTAGGCTATTCTTAACATGAGAAAAATTCTTTTAGTTGAACTGTATAAAAACTTCCCATGGGGTCAAAACTTAAATAAAGACTGTCATTGTCTGTTCACTTTATCATTATCCCTCAGTCCTTGAGCCCTATCTAAATTCAACTCTCCTGAGAGTAAAATCTTGCCCAGATGTCTTATTATTTAGCCACAGAGGCTGACATCAGGTAACCCATTATTATCTACCCTATAGCCATCCTTTCCTCATCTGTGCTAACGGAACTTTGGTTTGTTCACTCTCCTCTGGCTACTCATGTTCCTCAGGGATGAATAATATCTCCAGAGGATAAAATATAAATGGTCTAAGCTAAACACTGCTGGAACTCTTATCAAGCTAGGGTACACAAAATAACTATGGTCAATCATACACACAGAAAAGGCTTTCGGGCTGCCTTCTTTTCAACCGGTTTTGCTAATTATTGTATAAATGTGTGATTCTTGTAGCTCTTAAAGGCATCTTTTGATTCTGAGTATCTAAAGCAAACATGCTGGGCATGATAGGGCAGAAAGATGGAAAAAATGGTCACATTATTTTGTAAAGCTTATGAATTATGTGAAATAATATATTTTCCTTCATGTTTAATATACAGTTAATTGGCTTTAGTTTGGTTTTTTTTTTTTTTTTCTGTAACTCCTGCAGCATGTGAAAGTTCCCTGGCCAGGGATCAAACCTGTACCATAGCAGCAACCCAAGCCTCTGCAGTAACAATGCCATATCTTAATCCACTGTACCACAAGGGAACTCAAAATTGACTTTAGTTTTATGAAGCTAACAACAATCTGATTTATACAAGTACCCACTTTTATACATTCATTCTTACTTTTAGTAGATGTTCTGTCTAGTAATTCCTCTACTTGCTAACATAGGATGTCAACAATTTGAACTAAACACCTCTGAATTTGCTTTGTTTCATAAATGGTACCTCTATTAGAAACTAACTTCTGGGGTATTAAAATACTGACCAAGGAACTGTCCACATTTAAAGGCATTTAAAATAAATATTTCCAAATAGACTAAGACATGTTATCAGCAGTTCTAAAACTAATACTGTCTTGAATATCTCAGAACAATGCATAACCTACATCCTGCACATTCTAACATTATGTACATTTTCTTTCAATTTAACATGAAAGGCTACTCTTTATCTCACATACATTAGTTATTATAAACCTGACTTCTTGTAATGAAAGATCTAAAATTAATCCTACTTGCTAATGACTATATCAATTTATAAATTCTAGGACCAAAATTAAGTCAATGGTCTAAAAATAAGTACATTTGAAAGCACAAAAAATGTCTCAGGACTGAAATATTTAATAGCTAGAATTTCCCAGTATGTGCAACATTTGTATCCAAATGGTAGTTAAAGATTTTGTTGTTTTCATTGCACATGTGTGAGCTCATAACTGGAAATTCCAACTCAGATGATAGAGGTTTGGTATCTGGATTCTAAAAATGCTTCTTGATAATTCTGATGTGAACTTCCTTGGAAGACTACCTAATAAGCCTACCTAATAATATACTTATATTAACATTGAGGAAAACTTTATAAGCCAGTGGCACTGAGTATCAAAAATAATTATTGGGAATTAGAAGGAAGGGGAACAATGATATTTCCTAAATAGTTTCCTGAAACTGAATTCATGGAAGCTAGTTGTGATGTCTTTTTTTTTTTTTTTTTGGTCTTTTTAGGGCTGCACCCGCTGCACACGGAGGTTCCCATGCTAGGGGTTGAATCAGAGATATAGCTGCTGGCCACACCGTAGCTCACAGCAATGCTGGATCCTTAACCCATGGAGCAACCCTCATGGATACCAGAAGGGTTCATTAACCACTGAGTCAGGACAGGAACTCCTAGCCTAACTGTTTTGTTTTGTTTCTTTTATCAATGACATGTAACTTTCCATTTGTTGGTTATATTACTTCTGACTGTACTTGTTTCTTGGGTAAGAAATGATAGAAAATATCTACTAATTAAGAATGTATATATGTATGTGTGAGTGGGTCACTTTGCTGCACAGTAGAAAATCGACAGAACGCTGTAAACCAACTATAATAGAAAAAATAAAAATCATTTAAAAAAGAAAATATCTCTAATAAAAGCCATAGTTTCTTAGGAATATATATATATATATATATATATATATATATATATATATATTATATATTCCTGCTAGCCTTATTGGCTGCACATTTGTTTAGTTTTGTTCTGTTCTGTTTTTGATCAGGGTAACAATTAAATGATTAAGAGTATGATATATAATTTACATTTTGGGTTTAAATAATATGATAGAGAAGTACAAGTGTCTAACTTAGATCCACATCTTTAAAAAGAAAATGTTATCTCAGAAATAGACCTTAGAGAGGGTCCAGCCAATATCCCATCTTATAACAATCTATGCTGCTGTGTGGACAAGTGGTTTCATGTTGTTTATAGATTGCTGGTAATACTTACCAAAAGAATAGCGTTGTTCTGTTGCTGTTTTTAAAATAAATCAAAATTTTCTTTAATCAGTTAACTCTAGCAATATTTCCTCAAAATAGTAAGAAAAACAGAATATAAGTTCACTGCCTAAGCTTATAATTACAAAGACAATGAAGGAAAAACACAAAATGATAAGCTTACTATAGAAAACTTAGTCCATTCCAAAGAAGGGATTGTCTAGGCAAGCTTTCTACTAGGAATTGATATTTTAGCTGTGATCTGAAAGAAAAGTTAGGTAACTAGATAAAGCTAGGGTATGGGAAGTAAACTAAGAGCCTCTAACGGCAATGGGAAGTACAAAGGCTCTGAGGTAGCAAACAGTGCTGTATACATTTGAGAATATGAAAAATTGAGGTAAAAACAAAAACATTAGGGATAGAGAAATGGAGATGAGTTTTGAAAAGTAACTTTTTAAAAATGTTTATTTCAACAGTTTTTAGAACTCGTATTGCCTGAGAAGCATTTGGACAGATAGAGGAGCAGATGTGAGGAGACCAGATTGTGAGGTAGCGTGAACTACGGTATTAGCAAGGAGAGAGAACAAAGGACTTAACATCAATGCAAGTTTGTTTAGACCTGATGTGAGGTAAAGGAGAAGGTCTCTTCCCTCTGTAATTAGATAAATATGTGCACCATTCATCAAGATAGTGAACACAGGAAAAGGACCATATTTGGAAGAAAATCTTTTTTGGACACGTTTGTTTTGAGAGACCTTTGAAATATCCAAGTGGAAATGTCAGGCCAGCTTTTGGATACATATGTTTATGACTTGGAAAAGTCAAATATCTGGCCAGGGCTGGCATATCAAAAGTAAGTGAGGAAACACATGAGTAAAATTTAATAGAGTACCTGAAAGAGGTCACAGGATCAAAACTGGAAGATGGAAACTTAGGAAGTTTATAAGCGAAAAGTTATTACTTAAGGACACTCAAATATTCACATGCCAAATTCAAAACATATTAGTACATAGTTAATCTAAGTAAAATTATGAACAAATTTTCAAGATATTTATTCATAAATGAAAGGTAGATATGACATTAAATACCAGTGTTTCTTTACTGTATTATTGATAACTATGAGTAAGAGGTTGGCTACAAACTATTTCCACTATTCTTATCAGTTCCACTAATAACTTTCCCAAATTGAAATACCCAAGTGCTTCTTTGCTCTGCCCATGTCAGATGGTAATTTCTTTTTAATGGAGATGATACAATGATAGAAAAATAAAATATCAATCTATGTATCTCCAAATGCTCTAAATTCATTCTTCAAAGTAAGATTTTTCCCTTTACTATAGAAGTCTTTCAAATGATACTTTTACTGCTTTAGCTGTTTCTATTCCAATGTGCAAATTCACAAATTTATGAAATACTGTAAATTCTGGAGCTGTGACTTCATCTATGTCTTCTACTTGAAAGAGACTATGAATATCACTCTAAAAATATCTTGTGCCCAATGCCTACGAAAGTTTTGCTGATTTTAGGATACAAGTTTATTGTCTAGATTAAACATTATAAAAAGGGACTTCCTCATTACTTAGAACTTTCTCCCTCTGCACAAATACTGAATCATTATGATGTACACCTGAAACTAATATAATGTTATATTTCAGTTATATCTCAAATAAAAAAACTTATCACTCATTGCTTTCTTTCTCATTGTACCAAATGATTCTCAGGTTCAGGAACTAAGAAAGAGTTTAATCTCCTATTTGCTATTTCACAGACTGAGATATGTTTATAAGTGACTAAAACAATATGAGGCATATGTTAAGTACTCTATTAACTGAGAAAAGAATGAATGAATACTTTTCAGGCATTTAGCTGTTGCATCACTGATACCACTATGAGTTACGGGTAAAAATACAAAAACTGCAGCGTGCCATGAGAGTAGGCTTTCCTTGAATACATGTCAATTAGCACAAGGACTTTGTACAATCCTTATCCTACAGTAGGTGCAAAATGACACCTTACAATGCTGTGAGTCTGATTTTGATTACTGTGAGTCCTAAGAGAGGGCTGTTGGAGATTTTATAACAAAGAAAAACTACTCCCCCCACTGCCTCTTCACAAACACATAAATATTTACCCATCACCACTAGAAGCCCAGATATTAAGCTTTCTTTTTCCTCTAGTAAAACCGATCTTCATTATTACAATAGTTATGCTCCCATAAAAATGCCACAAACACTGGATTAGCTAATCTGAACCACTGCTCCTAGAAGGAATAGGGGTTTAGGTTTTGCAAGCTTCTGGTTACAATATTTTGTCAGTTGATGAATACACAACCTTGTTTCATGTGTATTTCTGTTTAAAGCACCTTAAGTTATATTATTGGTTCATAAACATTGAACTCAGTAACACTAATAATTTATATCTGAATGAAGTTTACCTAAGACATAAATTTCTCCAAGGCCTTTTTACACTAAGGAACTCTAGTCTGCACCTCAGCACTAACTTGGAAGTCATCTTAAACAGCAAATTATCAACAAAGAGCACAAAATGCCCAAAATATTAAAGATCACACTAAAAAGACCAATATGAAAGACATGTGTGTTTATAATATAAGGGCTGAAACAAGAAGTTGGTGTTACCTTGAGTCTTATTCCACCCCACCTGGGAACATGTACTTCAGGCAGCTCAACTTTTCTGCTGCTCTGCATGTGTCCATGCATGTCACATATGACCTCAACAGAGTCATGAGTATTCACTTGAGGGTTGCAAATAAATGTCATTGAGCAGGCCAACTTATTAAACACAGAATTCACAAACACAGGATCCACTGTATTTCAGTGGATTATAAAAGATCTACCTCCTTAAAAAATATTCATTGGTGGCCATATTATTCAAAGACAGGAAAATAGTGACTCATGATATACTTCTTTTGTAGTAATGAAAAGAAAATATTTATTAAAAATTGTGGAGTAACAGTTTCTGCTGTGACACAGAGGGTTAAGAATATGATTACAGGAGTTTGTGTCAGGGCTCAGTGGTTAACAAACCTGACTAGCATCCATGAGGAGGGGGGGGTCTATCCCTGGTCTTGCTCAGTGGGTTAAGGATCCACAGTTGCCTTTTGTGAGCCCTGGTATAGGTCGCAGATGTGGTTCAGATCCTGCATTGCTGTGGCTGTGGCTGTGGCTTACAGCTGTAGCTCCGAATTGCCCCCTAGCCTGGGAACTTCCATATGCCACAGAAAAGAGCAAAAAAAAAAAAAAGCAAAAAAAAAAAAAGGAATCTGATTATAGCAGTTTAGTTGCTGTAGAGGTGTAGGTTCAATCCCCTGCCTGCCTCCAAGGTGGGTTAAAGGATCTGCATTGCCATAGCTGCAGTATAGATTGCTCAGATTCAGTCCATGGCTGGAGAACTTCTATACACCACAAGGTATGGCCATTAAAAAAATGGCAGAGTAAAACTCCAAGTAGAACTTAATTGTATGTTGACTCTCAGTAGCTTTATATCCAATTGAGTAAAAATCAATTACAATTTTATGGTTTTCCTGAAATAGCAAATATAAGGCAAGGAAAATTGCTGATTCTCTCCCAATAGGTTTACTACCAACTTAATAACTTCTGGTTTCAGCCTTTGCACCTAACTTTATTTTCCAATCTTTAAATATTAAGTTACAATGTATCTATTTTTAGAAGTATGTTTGTTTGATACGATACTAGAAAATAGGCATTACATATTTTATATTACCCCTTTTGCATACATTTAAATATCAAGACAATAGCGAATCCTATTGAATCTGGAAGAATGTTTAACAGGTCTGCTGATTCTAGACTACATATTACACATGAGGAAACTGGAGTCAGGAAAAGATAAGTGGTTAATATTTCCACATAGAATTTTTAATGGCTAAATTAAATTTGTGGTTAGCATCAGAATACAATATCTTATTTACACTGATTATTTTCACATTCTATTTATAGAATACACTGAATTTTCCTTGGTTTAAAAACAGTGCCCAAATAATTAAGAAGCCAGAAGCAATTCTAAACCTACCACTCAGCTTTTAAAGGTACACTATGACTCAAATAACTCCCATGATATTCTTTCTTGTTCCCAGGTTCTCCACCTGACATTTCTGCTTTTTTCCTTTTCAATGCACATTTCGCTCAGTCTTGTATTTTTAATGCAGAGCTTTTTCTTTGAAAAAGCACAGACTGGAACAAAGCAAGTTTTTACTCCTTAAAAGATTGGATGTGAAAAATAATCATGGGTGACTGCTTGGTTTACCTTGAAAATACAGTTCTACTTTCTGTTCATTATTAGTTGCAAGGTGACTCTGAAATAAATATAGGTCTGTTACTTTCTCATATGGTCCGGTGGTGTTGCAAAGAAGTTCTTTGACCTCCTGATGCATAATGGTAAGTTGCAGGCACATAGGAGTTATAAAAAATGTTTGTTAAATGAGTGTTAAATGGCTGAATAGTGGCATTGATTTAAATAAGACCTTGAAATACTTTTATAGGCACATCTGGTTTTTCCTTCTCCATCAGCTTTTTAATTCAAATTAATCACTTGAGCCACAACCTGCCCAAATTACCATAACATCCAGTTTCTCATTTTGGGGGACTAAAATTAACAAATATTGCTGGAGTTTTAATAAGCTTAAATTCACGTCTGTCCAAAACTAGGGAAAGATCTGCTTAGACAACCTTAATAATCTAAACATGGACACCAATTTTGAGCCATCCTTGCATTTTGCATTGACACGGAGATCGTATTTAAAATTAGTGCTACTCTTTTTGATGTGACCTATTCTTTAATAAAGCTCTTGATAAACCTAATTCCTTAGAGGGTACACTAGTTAGTGAGGAATGTGATGCCACTCTTGTTTGGCTAGGAGTTTTGGTTGATTGGCATCTAAAGTGATAGATCTCTAGTTTATATGTTCACATTCAGCCATGGTTCCTAAATTATCCCTGCAATAGGGATGTCTGAACTAACCAATAGAAAGACTCTCGTGTCAGCCAAAGGCTGACCAACCTCCCTGTGATGCTGGTCAAACCTTGATGCTAAACTGACAATACCACCCAGACTCTCCTTTCCTTCATGATGAGTTTCCTACTGGGGACTTCGGCGCATTTCCAAACAGCCAAATTAGGATCACTGCTGTTTACCAGAGAGAGCATAAAAACACTGAGCCTCAAAAGGTAAAGAGGTAAGTTCTATTTCCTTTTCTTCTAAGAAAATTCCTTTCCATAACTACAAAAATAAACTAAGAAGACCATCACAAATCATAAAAGATCTATCACAAAAATCCCTAGGGCAATGAGATGGATTGCCCTTTGATTTAGAAAACAAATAGGAACATTCAAAATAGCTCTTCTCTAAATAAAAATAATCTGTCCTCTGGTTGACTTCCTTTGTTCATCTGACAGGAAAATTGTAGAAAATGTTTAAGTGGCAATCTCTTGAATGTCTTGCCTATCTTAATGTCCTGCTTCATAAATATTATTTAATCATCAACTCTCATTATGCAATGACCCATGTCTTGAGTTATTCTAAATCTTTTTTCACAATATTCCCTTCTACTCTTCTGTATTTACCCTATCTTCACCCTAGTTGAGTCCTCATCAACCTGTATCAAAACTTGTTACTAATATTTGCATTATGTTTTATGGTTAAAAAAGCATTTTCACATATCTTACCTCACCATAAGCTTCACCGTGAAATTGAGAAAACAGAAATTATAACACTAAAAATGCTTTTACTTCTACACAAAATCTGCACACTTACCTATACATGCAGGTACATTTTCCAACCTTCTTATTTATAAAGTTACCAAAGCCAAATATTTAATAAAGCTTGCCTATAAATTGCAAAGTGTAAGTAAATTATGAATTACCTAAAATCTAGAATGGAAAGTTACACAGAAAACGTTGATTTGGAAGGAAAAAATGCATTCTAATTTTAAAATGAATAATATTTTGAATATTTATAGTGTGCCAGACACTACATTATTATCCCATATGAAACTTACAAGAAACCCTAAAAAGCATATATCATTATATGTATATACAGATCAGAAAACACAGATTTGAGAATCAAGCTCTTAGAGGCCTTCCCTGAGGTCAGAGAGATTCTCCTGCTGGTCTAGAAGAAGTAAGAACTTGTTAAGTTCTATGGCAGCAAAGAAATGAATTCTGTCAATAACCACATGAGCTTAAAAGAAGATCGTGAGTCTGGAATGAACCTCTAACCCTGCAATCCCCTTGAGACCCTGATCAGGGACCAATATAGATGGTGTCTTAACTCCCAACCCACAAAAACTATGTGATAATGGAGTTCCCCTCATGGCTCAGCTGTTAACGAACCCGACTAGTATCCATGAGGATGTGGGTTCAATCCCTGGCCTTGTTCAGTGAGTTAAGGATCCAGCATTGCCGTGAGCTGTGGTGTAGGTCATAGATGCTGCTCGGATTCTGCATTTCTGTGGCTATGGCATAGGCCAGCAGCTGTAGCTCCAATTCCCCTAGCCTGGGAACTTCCATATTCCACGGGTGTGGCCCTAAAATGTCAAAAGACAAAAAAACAAAACAAAACAAACAAACAAAAAAACTATGTGATAGTAAATGTGTATGTTTCAAACCATCAAGTTCATGGTAATTTGTTACATAGCATGAGATTTAATACATCTGCCAGAGTTCACACTGTTGATGGGGGTTGGAAACAGAATTTAAAGCCATGGCTGTAAGATCCAAAAGAGCAACTAGTCTTTCTAATGGATAATTGCTATAATTCATATTTGGTTGAATAATGAAATGATGGATAAATAGATAATTACATATATGATAGGTAGATAGACAGGTGGAGAGATAGATATGACAGGTATACGGAGGCATTTTTATTAAAATTAGAAATATGGAAAACTAAGCCTCTAGTATGGAAAAAGACTAATTCACTAGAGCTGGATATGTAAAGGCCCAAAGAATGTTTTCACCAGTGACGTGAGTTTTTAAAAGGGACATGTATATTTCGGAATATAAAAAATAATGTAAAATTATAAGTAATGGATAAAGCCTATGACAATATTATATAGTAATTTGAAAAAATAAAATAGAAGAAAAGTGAGAATCCTTTCATTTGGCATTCTTAAAAGTCATGATTTGAAATCCTATGCTAATATTTCCCTAAACAAACATTAACTTGACATTTTCATTTTGAAAATTTTATTTTTCCAGTGCAGCTCAGATATATTGGTCTTCTTTCCCTAAAAACAAAAACATTAAGTCTTGGCTACTGGCTCTAGTGCCATGCTTCTTGGATGTGAGCATGGAATTCTGGAATCAGACAACATAGGTCCAAGTACCAATGCTAACTAACACTTATTGGCATATGAACTTAGAGCATCCTTTAACTCACCAAAGTCTCACTTTCTCATTTGAAAATGGAATTGATAGTAATAGTCCCTATCTGCCAATGTTACCATAATTATCAAATGTCAGAATGTTTTTAAATTACACGTTTTTTTTTTGTATTATATTCTTATCACTGGTGGTTAATTAACATTCGTCATAATGCCTGAGAGCATTTGGCATGTGCAAGAAGCTGTTCTAAACAAGTTATAATGATTTCAGTATCATAAATCATCCTACTCCTGAGGTAGATTTCAAAGATTGCAAGTGCAGATTCATACTGGGAATCTAGCAAAAGTATTTCATGAACCATTTTCTTAATCTCCATTCAGTCTCTCTGAGGCATGCATTAATACTTCACATTAGGAGTTCCCATCGTGGCACAGTGGTTAACGAATCCGACTAGGAACCATGAGGTAGTGGGTTCGATTCCTGGCCTTGCTCAGCGGGTTAACAATCTGGCGTTGCCGTGAGCTGTGGTGTAGGTTGCAGACGCGGCTCGGATCCTGCGTTGCTGTGGCTGCAGCGTAGGCCAGTGGCTACAGCTCCGATTAGACCCCTAGCCTGGGAACCTCCACATGCCGCGGATGCGGCCCTAAAATTACAAAAAGGCAAAAAAAAAAAAATACTTCACATTACACATGGGGAAATACCAATGGATAAAGAACTTCCAATAATCTGGGACAAAGTATAAACTAGGTTTTTCTTTATTTGTTTCTATTGTTTGCACACAGTCAACAGCAAGCCCTAAAATAAAATTAAGATTTCTTGTTAGCCATTCCCATAGCAGTACTTCTCAAACTTGTAACAAAAGCAAAGCAGATACAGATACTTCCATGGTGCTATTAAAAATGTATTGGATTGCTCCTCTGCTGGTGAAGCTGAGCTAGTTCTGCTCATCACTCAGTTTGCACAGAGGTAGCTCTAGAAATTTCTGAATCAAGTCCCACACTAATAGTGTTTGGACAGTATACAAAGTAGCCAAAAAGGTGGCCTACACAATGATATCTAAATACAGTGACTTGAGAAACAAAATTATACCAATAAATGATATATAATACCCTCATCCATTAAAGATGAATGAAAAATTTTAAGTTCATGTCAATGGTGGGCATTTATACTACCTGTATGTTCAAATCTCCAGACAGACAATGGTTCAGGACTAATGGAATAATTGGAACCAGTGAATAATAATTGAGTGAATGTGAAAGCATTTTAGAAACATCTGAGCTAATCTGTGTTATCATGGAGATACTGAGAATGATGTAAGAAACATGTTTATACTTGAGTATACCATTTATCATACCTTAGCAATAATGTGCTTCGTAGAATTCTGAGATTGATGTGGCTCATGCAACATGGTGTATATCCAGGAAAAACTACATGCTACATTCTCCAAGATTTACATAACAAATATAGTTACTCCAAAATGTCTGATATGACACTCACTCAGAAGTTACTGTACAGAACTGTGTCCCCACTGCTGAGGTTTAGGGGCTGGAAATCTTTCACCACACTGAAAAAAGTGTTCATTCTTTCTCTACATCTTGGTTATAGTAGCAAACTTCTTTGTTGTATGGATGAGCAAATCTTGTTTAATTTATTTAAATGTTCTCCGTGTCTACTCTTTCAATCCACATACTATTGACATTTGTCAAGAGAATCTTCGTTCAGACACACTGTCCTTAAAGTTGCTCGTATTCTAGTAGTTCATCCTGATATACACAGGAAAATCATTGCAAGTATTTTTAATACACAGATACTAACACAAATTTGTTTTTAACTGAATATCTTAAGGAGCATGCATTTTGGAGAAGAAATTTACGAAGTTGGCTTGAGCTAATGATGTTCAAACTCCAAACTCTAGATTTTGCTCTCCATTAGGTCTAATCCCAATTACAACTCAATTTTAATGTGGATATTCTGTTATACTACAGTTGTGGCTTGATATCCTCCAGGGTTTGGTTCCAGGAGCACTCAGTTATAACCAGTACATTTTATATATAATGGCATGGTGTAGTCCATATTTCATATCTCTGCATTTGCAGAGTCAAACATTTCAATCACAGATTGGTTGAATCTGGGGATGAGAAACCCCCAAATATAGATGGTAGATTGTATATCTATTGCAAAAACAAACAAACACACACACAAAAAAACTTCGTTTAAGTGGACCTGTGCAGTTCAAGCTTCTGTTGATCAAGGATCAACTGCATGTTGTATGACTTACATTGTGGCTATCTTTGAAAAATATGGCATGTTTAATTTTTTAATGCTAACATTTAATAGAATAAGATAAATGAACTTTGCTTGTGAAACATATCTTTTAAAAAAAGTACTTAAAAATCTTAATTTCCACTGGGTATTTTAAATATCTCTTTTGATCTTTATTTTATGTTTTCTACTAAATAAATAGATTTTCAGTTACGAAGGATTGAGTACTATTATTTAACAAAATTGGGTACTACTGCAGTGGTATTATAATGAGTGAATATGCATCACCTGCAGTACAAAGCAGAAAAATTTAAAACAGTTAATTTACAAAATCTTTCAGAGTTGCTGTGCTTGATATAGCAAATATACAATAATTGTGCTCCTTTCTCAGACGAAGAATTAAGCAGACTCTAGGGGCTTGAAGTGATTGCCATGACTATTCCTTAGTTTCCTATAAAATACCTAATTGATTTGCTAACATAATAAATGTTTTTATCTTTAGAAAAAAGTGGTGACAAATTTTTAAACATCTAAAAAAATTAAAAAGCAATATAAGTATGATAAAACAATCATCAATAAAAGAAAAAATATGTTCAGCTTTACTGTTGGGTTTTATGAAATTTGAATTCATTTTTGAATTAGAGAAGATTTAGTGCTATACCAAATGGATCATTTTCAGTACAGTCATAATGAATATTACCATGTACTCAATAGCAAGGGAATAGAGCTGAGCTTGCCAAAAGTTCATTCTTGGAAGCACTGCCAATGCAAAAATAGTTTCCTCCCCTGGGTACAATATTAAAGAGGCTTTAAAATTCTTCAGAGAATTACTGGAAGTTACTTCATAAAAAAAAAAAATCAGTTGTGAGTTTGAAACTGCATCATATTGCTTGTTCTCATCTAAAAATTCTTCCTTCTCTCCCGGCTGTTCTTTATTTGATTGGCCATTCCGTATTATAAAGGAACTATTTTGTAACCATCTGTCACATATATCTTTGGATCCAATCTCCTCTGCTCTGATCACTATTGATTTTCCAAATGGACCCAGCCATAAACTAAATGTAGCAATTATTACATTTAGGTTAGAAAGAGACTTTGCTACTATAAGTTGTATCTACATTACTAAAGCATCAGTCAAAAACAACCAAGCAAATAAATGCATTTCCCGGAGGCATGGGTTTTTTAATTGCTACAGTTAAATCTACCATTAAGTCTATATTATCATCATTAGCTCATATTTTCTATTTTTTTAAATAACTTAGCCACACAAATTTCCACATTTAATTCCTAAGCAAATGCTTAACACAGCTGGTCCTCCTTATATAATTTTTTAACTTTGTGCCATTTCTATTCAAAATTTAAATATCCTTCAGGGAAAAGAACCTTTCAACATAAAGAGGCATTTGAATTAACATCCTTTTTTCTCCAAAGGTAAAATTATTGATACAATTAAAAAGATCAGTGGTTGGCAAGAGCTGGGAGGCCAGGGGTAAGGGATGAATAAGTGGAACAGAGCTAATTTTTAGTGCAGTGAAATTATTCTGTATAATATCATAACAGTGGATAGGACATTATCCATTTGGCAGTACCCTTAGATGTGTACAACACAAAGTAATATAATGCAGCTATGAGCTTATATCAATAATGATTCATGAACTGTAACAAATGTACCACACCAATGCAAGATAATAATAACAGAGGAGATAAGTAGGGATGGTGAGTGAGGCAGTGGCTGGGTGAGGAGAGGGAATAAACAGAAACTCTATGTATTCCTATTCAATTTTTTTTTCTAAACCTAAAAGTTAAAAGTACTCTAATAAATAAGGCTTTTTTCTTTAAACTAGCAATAAAAAATCCTCCCTCCTACATATGTCTCTATGTTTCACTATGACTTTGTGTACGCCTCCTTAAAATTAATGTCAAAATATATGGGGAAGAAAACTGTGAAAGTTGGCTATCAAATGAAATGGCCCAATTGAAATGCCATGAGAAATTCAAGTAGGATTTTATCAATATGAATTATAACATAAATTATCTTGACGTGTACATTTAATTTTATTGTGGAATAGGGATAGTGGAGCTGAAATGTTCATTTATCCCTCCCTGAAGCAAAACAATCAACTGATGATCAGACGCATTGTAATAGCTATTTTACACTGCTTGAAACAGTTGATATATGCAGACAACAAATTCACCACTTCCATGTTCCTAGGATGTGCTTGTTTCCAAGTTATATATGACCGGGAACTCATTATGAGTTGTTTGGGGGTTTTGTTTTGTTTTTCAGTCTTTTTATACTGTCTTTTCATTTCAAAGAAGGAAATCCGTATGTTTCAAATCTCAATATACATATCATGTTGTTGGCTCTGGCTTTGGAATTATTAGAAAGAAGGGGATAAGTATCTATTGATGAATGAGCATATAAAGAAGATATACACACACAATGGAATACTATTCAGCCACAAAAAAAATTTGTGACAATATGAATGGACTTTGAGAGAATTATGATAAGTGAAATCAGTCAGACAGAATAAGACAAACACCATACTATTTCCATGTATATGTGGATTTTAAAAACAAAACAAAAAGACTATAGATACAGAGAAGAGATTGGTGGTTGCTAGAAGCAGAGGGATGGGGATAAATAAAATAAGTGAAGAGGATCAAAAAGTTTGAAACTTCTAATTATGAAATGTCATAGGAATATAATACATAGCATGATGACTGTATTAGTGATAATGTATTTCATTTTAAAAGTTGCTAAAAGAATAATTTTTAAAAGTGTTCTCCACCCCCCCCCCAAAAAAAAAGAGAGTGAGGGAGAGGGAGAGGGAGAGAGAAATAAGATGAGGTATATAAAAATACTAAAATGTAGGAAAGAAGTAGAAAAGACAGATGGGGCTTTTTCCTAAGGTATAGCTTCTGTATAGCTCACATTTATGTCCTTATAGATCCAAATATCCACTAGTAATACTTTTTACTATACATTGAAATCTAAGAGTTACTATGATTTAATTGACATCATATAAAAGAAACATTTAATAATACTATAATTACTATATATTTACTATGTGCTTTCTTTCACTTTTAAATATTCAGATAAATAGAGGTACTGACAATTTCATTCACTGGACTTTAGTTGATGCGGGCGAGAGTTAACAGATAAGTAAGAAAAAAGGTTAAAAAGTTAAAACATATTTATTGGTATGTTTAGTCTAACAGGTAATAAGCTGGGGTTTGAAAGGGACTTGCTTTCGATACATTCATGAAAGATACTACTGAACACTGGGAATCCCAGAAATGTATCTCAAATGTTGTTCCTAACTCACACCTGAATTCCCTGTACTTGGAATAGCTACTTTAGCCAGGAGTCGCACTGTTTTCTCACTTTGCAAATCTTACTGTTTACTGTGATAAGGAATGCCTTGATTAAGTGTCAGAGAAGTATTTCTTTAATCATTCCTTCTTTGTTTTATGGAAGAAAAATAATACTTTTAGTTGAAGAGGGGCATGATGTACAAATGGGAATGAACAAATCAATTATCTCTAAACCCAGAAAATTAAAAAAAAAAAAAGTTCTGCTATACAGTCTTCCACATATTCATCATTCTCAAGTTGAACTGTGAAACTTGTTAAAGTATAGATATGAAAAGTGTTGCCAATATGTCAACAACCACCTTAATACCATCCAAACTTCCTGCAATCGCTGCATTTTCTTCTGTAAGAAATGTCAAGATTTCATCAAAAAGTCCTTTAATTTGGATATTCTCCATACAGTTGTCTGGCTATTTTCACTCTCTAGTTTGCAACTTCTCTTATACCAGTTGTCATTTTTGTAACCTTTCCAACAGCAACTGTGCAGTCTTGGGACCACGATGCAGAATATCTCACTCAACAATCCTCCCACAAACCATCTGTTCCTGGAGACATCAACAACTGTTGGCATTGGGAAACTCAATGCAAAATGGGGAAAAATTACTCAAAATGATAAAGTGAAACTTCGTCAGAGATCTTAAATCCCTAGCATAATAGGCAAATAATTAACATACAAAAACTGGTAATACTTAAGTAAAAATGCTTCAAGTTTGAAAAAATAAAACAAAACCAAAAAGACTAAAACTTCTTCACTTACTCTTTCATCACAATCATACAAAGTTGTGCATCAAAAAATTAAATTATGGTATTGAATCTCTATAAAATCATGCAATATGTAAAACAAAACACCTACTGAAAATGTGAAAACACTTTATGTCAATATTTATATGTGTGTATACATATGCATAAAACATATAAGTACATAAATATATGTATATTTGTTCCTGAACTCTTCACTGCCAAACTCATTAACTTTATTAACTGAAACAACTTTCTGTAAGTAATTATGGGTAAAACAGAACAAAAATTTCTTCCTCATTATAATAGTAATGGTAAAAAAATGGATTTTTTTCTCTGTCCTTTCTGGCATTAAAGGAAAAAGATTAGCTTCCAGGACAAGTACTAGTAGAAAAACTGTGTACCAATCCCAACTGTGTACTACAGATCCTTGAAAGTATTTCTGGTCTTTCATTATAAATGACTCCTATCATCCCTGTGTAAAAGTATGAATGGGACTATCTACCTGCATCTTGATTTGGAAATCCTACTGCCCCTGAGCTATGAATGATCATCAATAATCCCTAGTTAGTTTTACTTATTTTCATGGGGTAACTGAATCATTTTAGACAGATTCTCAAAAAAGTAAATGCCATAAGAAGACTAATAAGCTTTCGAGCTGAAATATGATTTCTTATACTTCTAATATGATTTTCAAAAAACCTTGTGAAATATGTAGGACAAATATTATTGCTGCCAATTTACAGAACAGTACTTGAGTCAAAGTAATTATACTTTGGAGGTCTCAGAGGAAGAAGGAAATCATGTTTTACAATTGCAAAAACTGCTCAAATTCTACTCAAAATTATTATTTGGTTTAATTTTTTGAAACAAAATGTTCTTTTCTTAATTTTCAGAGATTACTTATCATCACATCATCTGGGTACATAGATAACAAATGGTTTGAATATAATATATAATTAAAAACAAAGATTCTTAAATGTTTAATAAAAATGCCAAGATCTTAGTACTGAGGGATCTTAAAGCTCAGGAACCACATCTGGTTAGTCTTACATAGAATATAACAGCAAAATGACATGAAGTGTAAGTCTTATTTTTAAAACTGTTTCTAAATATCTAAGTTGCCACACAATAAAAATTAATTCTGGAAAATAACTCATAGCAAAAATAACTTTCATATTAGCTTCCTTCTTTGTAGTGAATACTTTCGTTACTTTGTGTTGGCTCCCAGCCTGTTAAATTTCATGTCATTAATGACCAATAGTTAATGTTTTGGTCTATTTAAGGCCTAAAGCTTAAATGATTTGGGTTTGATGATTAGCAAGACTGTAATAGTGCTGTGCCTCTCTTTGGATCTCAGATCTGTGAACCAGAGTCAGAGCATGTTTTATCTCTTATGTATTATTCATCATTCTCATACTCAGAGGGAATTTTCACAGACATGAAAGTACTTCAATTTTTCTTTTTCTGAGGAAACATTCATGTCCAATTGGACTAATTACCACAGCCAGTTAACTCTCAATTATATGGGCAAAACAAATGTGTCATTTAAAAAGTTGTGATTGTCACTACAAGTGATCTTGTTGTTAATGGGTGATGGTGTCAGAGAATTTCTGTCAGAGGACTAAGTACAAATCTCCCACAGGTTAGCAAAATTTGCAGTTTAGTGATACCAAACACGAGCAGTCCATTCCACAGCTTCAGACCATTGGTTCTCAGCTGTAGGGGATTTTGCCTCCTACCTAGTACTTGGCAATGTCTGAAGACATTTTTGAATGTCATGCCAGGGAGGGTTACAACTGCATCTAGAAGATAAAGACTTGAGATGTTGCTAAACATATTCCAGTGTAAAAGACAGTCCCTCACACAAATAATTATTTGGCTCAAAATGCCAGTAATGCTGAGGTTGAGAAAACCTGTCCTACATGGGATCATACCTGTAGTGGCTATTAAAAATAAAATCTGGCTAATCATAATCCTCATGGAGGTTTTTATTTTTTCTTTTTAAGTTTCAAATCTGAATGCATAGAATTAACAAGTTAAGATCTCTTTTTCTTTGATACCTGATTATCTGTTTTGAATTTCAGTTTTCCCCATTTATTTCCACTTTATATAATGGTTTTAAACTTTAGGTTGAGATTCTCTTCTGCAGTTTTCAGTACATAATGAATTAGAGGAATGGCCATTACAGTTTCTTTTTCAAACTGTGAGAGAAGATCCATAAAGGCTTATTTTGAAATCAGGTCATGTGAATTTCAGTAAACTGCTCTAACTTTCCCCTTCACTTAAGTTGGTTTACATATACATACATATACACACATATATATGTAGACACACACACACACACACACACACACACACAAGTAGGTAAAAATAGAGCTTGGGCAGAGTCTCCTTGCCTGCCCACTTGCATCTCTCACAAGCATCCTATCCTAATAAATCTATTTCTTGCCTAACACTTTGTCTCTCGCTGAATTCCTTCTGTGCAGAGACATTAGGAACCTGAACCTCAGTGAGTCCAGACAAAGGTGAGTGATTATAATTTAAAACTGTGGCTTTAGGTCCCAATCTGGGTTTAGGCTGGGTTCGAGTCTTGGCACATGGGTCCAAGTCCCAATCTGGGGGTAGGCCGGGTTCGAGTCCCTGCACGTGGGTGTAAGTCCCAATCTGGGTTTAGGCTAGGTTTGAGTCCTGGCACGTGGATTCAAGTCCCAATCTGTGTTTTGGCTAGGTTCAGTATGTAAGTATGGTCAGTTTCAGCTGGTGGACCACGAAGGGACAGTGATAAGGCAGCAAAATGTTCACAGTAATCTCTACATTCTTCTCTTTGATCCTGAGATTTTTCTCTGCTCTATTCCTTTCTTTTACCTATTAACTGACTTTATATTGCCCTAGCCCTTGTGGGTGCTAACACTTTATTCCCAGCTTGCAGCAGGACTAACTCCCACCCATCGTGGACACTGTGGGGGACAGCTTCTGTTGGCAATTTTTCAGGTGCTAATACCTGGTTGGGAAACTTCCTTGGAAGGGATAACATCTAAATTAGTCAGTGCAAATCTTGACCAAATTGAGCAGTGTATTTTGAATTTGGATAACACGGGAGTTACAGACATCACCTCAGGGTTGGGTCTGAAATTGGTCAGGCCGCATCAATCCCAACCAATACCTTCTGGACAATGAGACCCAAAAGGCCTCATTTTTTGCCGCTGAGAGAAGTTCCTAATGGAAATCAGGGAACAATTAGAATCCATGTACTTTTCTCAATGTCTGATCTAAGTATGGCGGAGGACAAGCTGGGAAGTTTTTCTGAGGATCCTGAATGCTTTACAAAGGGGTTTACCGACTAGAGATATCTTTTGATCTCAGCTGGGGTATTTCCAGATCTTACTCTCCCTGCACCCCTGAGGAAAAGCAGTGTTTAATACTGGTGGCCAGAGCCCATGCAAACCATCTGGAAGCCCGGGCCTGACAGGGCCATGCAGTGCACCAGGTAGGGAATGATGCTGTTCCTAAGGCAGATCCACAATGGAACTACCAGGCGAATTCTATTGATAGAGATAGATGGGATCATATGATTAACTGTTTAATAGAGGCTATGAAGAAACTTACAGTAAAACCTATAAATTATGAAAAGGTGAAAGAGGTCCAACAGAGATGGGACGAAAATCCTGCAGTCTTCCAAGGGAGACTAGCAGAGGCTTTTAGAAAGTATACAAACATGGATCCCTCCTCCCTCAAGGGACAGGTCCTTTTGGCTATGCACTTCATAGCCCAGTCTGCCCCAGACATCAGATGCAAACTTCAGAGAGCAACTGCTGCTGGTCCTCAGACTCCAATGAACAATTTGCTCCAATTGGCTTATTCAGTTTTCAATAACAGGGATGTGTCTGAAAAGGCTGAATGCACCCAGAGAAATATGCAAAAGGATCACATGATTGCAGTGGCTTTGTTTGCTCAGAGACCACCAATGGGTAGGCTGGCTTTTCCAGGCCAATCTGGCCCTGTTGGATCACTAGGCGCATGGGTACTCAGACAGGACCAGTGTACCCTGTGTGGGCAAAAGGGGCACTGGAGAAAAGATTTCAATCCATGTGCCTTCTGCAAGCATCCAGGGCATTGGACATGGGAATGCCCCAGAAGCCAGAGAGAAACAGGGGCCCCTCAGCCATTGATGGTTTTGCAATCAGAAGATCCAGGGGGCCTCCAGGCCAAAAGGGGCTCTGCCTAGAGATACCATCTGCATAACAATGCCAAGCCTCAGGTGGTCAGTGATGTGGCAGCCCACTTAACAGAACAACATCAAAGGCCAGCTGATTTTTTACATTCCTTTCTGTTTGTTCCTGATTGCCCCATCCCTTTAACAGGAAGAGATTTATTAACTAAGTTGGGGATCACACTGTTTCTGGCAGAGCAAGGGACCCATCCTCATCACCAGATGGTTCTAACAGGAAACAGAGAGGAACCACATGAATCTGAAGCTGAGGTAGAAGCCTTAGTGGACCCTGGAGTGTGGAATATGGAGGTTCCAGGCTTGGCTAAAGAAATCCAGTTGAGACCTGGGCAGGAATAAACACCTGAAGAGGGGAATGATAAGGATGGAATAGGCACAGGTAGTTTTAGAAGTCCCAGCAGAGGTCCACAGATAAGGAGGGAAACTTAGGGGACATTGGGAGATCACTGTAAGTAAATAAATTGCTCAAAAAAGCCATCAGAACAAGGCAGGCTTGCTTGACTAGTGGAAGTACAGAACTGCCTCAGGTAGTTGGGTGGCGGATGGGATTAGGCCTGCATTCAGATTCATACCAAAGGCAAGAGTTTGAAGACCGCCCTTCTGCTGATTTGAATACACACCTTCATGGACACCAAGGAGGAGCTGCTACTCCCAGAAAGGAAGAGGCGGGCTTTTCCAACCCCCACTTCCCCTTGGAGGATAGAACTGTAGCCCAAGGAATCCTCTGGGGCAGAGCTTCCTTGCCTGCCTGCTTGCATCTCTTACAAGCATCCTACCTTAATAAATCTATTTCTTGCCTATCAATAACAACAACAAAAAAAAAAAAAAAAAAGGGAGAGAGCTTAAACTGGACAGCCAGACTTCCGAGGTATGTATCCTGGATTCACCACTTTCTAGTTGTGTGTCCTTCGACAAATAATATCTTAGGACCCTATGATTTTAACTCTGTAAAACTAGTACAATATACTATTATCTACTTCATTAGGGTTGTCCTTAGGATAAAACACACAAAGCTCTTAAAACAGTTCCTTATTCAACAATACCAACTCTCCATATATTTATTTATATGGCATTTTATCTTCAACTATGTGCTTTAAAAATAATAGATAATTTTTTTAAAAAACTATTTTATATTTTCTGAAATAGCAGTTCTGAAAATGACATAAGTATTTTGAATAGCTTCAAACAATAAAGTTGTACACAACCCTGTTTCTTTATAAAATCCAATCCTCAACGTATTTTGGTTATTGTTGGAAAGGAGGAGTAAAAAATAAAATGAGTGTATCACCAGAAAATAACTAGATATCAATCCTGGTTTTTCATTAATACTTATTAAGGTATCTTTTGATCACCATCTGAAATGTAGAGTGAAAATAAGATGTCTGTATCATCAGAAAAAGCTGAATTGTCTGATGCTGCTTTTTCATTTATATCTATTAGTGTTTTTCTGCCTCTGATCCAAATTGCTCAGGCTCAAATAATTTATTTTTCCAAGCTTATAAAGTGCTTTAGGTGGTTTTGATTGAAGTTTCTCACTTTTTCATCACTGTCATTGATCAAAGTCTTCCTACACTTTTCTGCTACTCCACAGTGACTTAAAAATGTATCCTCGTCTTCCACTTCCTGCTTTAATCTTTCTTATCTTAAAATGTCTTATCTCTCCATGTTTGTGCTGGCTTGTCTCAAATGAGGCTCACCTGAGGAGTGCCCTCTGCTATTCACTTCTAAGTGATTAAATTTAATAGCTATAGGGATATCTATACATATGTATAGATATTTTTATATATTTATATTCATAAATATAGTTATAAATATGCATTAATATACTACATAGAGTTATATTTTAAACATATTGTTGTATAAATAATGGAAGAAATGATTAGGTAAATCTTTAGATTTTCCTTATATTAATTTTTATGCTTAACGCAAAGGATAATAGGATTATGCAGTGGAGGTTTTATGCAAAAGGCATTTTGGAGTTTTTGTCCATTTGAGCAAGATACCCTCTAAATCATGTTGGCAAAATTAGTTCAAGTGTAAAATCCTCAATTATCTAGAGAATTAGCTTCTAATACCCTCAGTCTCTAAAATGGGATTGACTTTAAATGGGAAGACAGGTGTGGGGGGAGGTGTCCTTGGAGATCTAAAGAGCACATTTGATTTGTGAGAAATGGTAGCTCTTATTAGTTTAGCTGGGAGGCATTAAGTGAGATTTTCAAAGGAACATCTATAATTAAATAGAATGCTATTTTGTTTTAATTCTCAAATTTACTGATAAATAACTAGACATAAGAGCAATAACAAAGCCAATAAGCAAGGGACTATTAGGCAAGTTGCTGTTTTAATATATCAACACCAAAACAGAAAAGCTTTCTAATACAGAATTTTCTATACCACATGATGGGTAAGTGAAGAAGCTTCATAAAACTTTCTTGAAATACTAGGTGAAGTATTTTATGAAATAAGAAGGTTGAGCTTGACCAACATCTAATAATATACCTAATTCTAAAGTTACATATCTTTTATTAATACAAATATAAATTGAGAACTGAAAAGGTGCAAAATATTTGATTTATTATTGTGAACTCTTCTTTTTTGCTATTATTTTTTAATCACTGTGGAGTAGGAAGGTATTATTAGCATTTATTTTCCATGGCAACATAGTCTCAAACAGTGATAACTCCTAGGATCCTAGGTTAACCTTAAATAGTTTAAGTACAGGTCTAAAAAAGCTCAACCTTAATGCCTCTGCAAAGTGTCATTGGAGCTTGAAATGAAAACTCATATTTTTTTCTTCATTTTCCTGCCTGTCTTGCTGTTACCCTAAAATCAGCCCAAATGAACCCAGTAGAGGAAATAGCAAGATGCTTTTTCCTTCTCCAACATTAAGGCTTTCATTAGTTGGCCTCAGATGAGTAAATTTCTTATCTGGGTTTTGTTCTTCCCCTCTCCAAATTGTGCACTACTTGGAAAGTAACACTACCCTTTTTCAGACCTGTGTTGTTGAAGAACTATAAATTAAATAAATTTTAAATATTTTTTAAGAGAGTAAATAACCACAGCATCATGAAATGGAATTCAATGTGACTTAGCCCATGTTTGATTCATGAAGGTTTGCAGTGGAGCATTTAATGCATTTTTGGTAATGCGTTGATTTGCATATCTTAACATAGAGCAGCCAGTCAAATTCATGACAGCTTCTATAGTGTTTATCTTGGTCAAGAATTCCTAGAAGATACAGAAGAGGCTCATTAAATAATCTTTGGGAATTCTACAAAGATCAGTTAAAGCTTTGGGAATTCTTTGGGAAATACAAGTTTGTTATTACTCTCATTATTTTTTAGTCACTTATAAGTTCAAACAAAATATGTAAGTGAAAAGAACTTTGTATTTGAAGGTACAAAATTATGACTATAATATGAAAATTAAGATTGCCTGGTTTACTCTGCATCTTCAGCAGCAACAATAGTAACAAATGTCCAATAATGATTTCTATACATTATTGAATGGATAATATCAATGCTAATGAGCATAATAGTTCCAACATTCAATTATATATAAATAACCTACAAAACTTTAGTTTTAGATCTCTTTGTGCCAGATGCTTTTCGTGACTTCTACCTTATGGCTCAAATACATTTAGGTACTCCAAAAGGAACCCCAAAGTAGCCAGTCATAAAATTGGGTTAACATCAAAACTTCAAATGTATTTCACAGAGCTTTCTAATTGAGAGCACATATAAAAGAGGGGTTTTGTTTCACTCCTCTGCAAAATATGTGATTTAATACCACTTTGGTTCAGATGATGATAAACTGAAAGTAAAAATAAAATTCTATTCAAGTAGCTTTAGCTACTATTAATATATTTAATCAAAAGCAGTTTACTTTTATGTAAACAAACCTCTTTCTTATATGCAGATTGTATAGATATAAATGTCCTGATTTTCTAAAAATCTTCCACATGCCTTCAAAGCTATCTCATCACTTTTTTTTATTTTTTTTGGTCTTTTTAGGGCCACACCCACAGCATAGGGAAGTTCCCAGGCTAGAGATCCAATCGGAGCTGCAGCTGCCATTCTAAGCCACAGCCATAGCAATGCCATATCTGAGCCACATCTGTGACCTATACCACAGCTCACAGCAACACCAGATCCGCAATCCACTGAGTGTGACCAAGGACTGAACCTGCAACCTCATAGATACTAGTGAGGTTCGTCACCACTGAGCCCCAGCGGGATCTCCATCTTATCACTTCTAACTATAGAATTCAAATCAGTTTTGGTATTTATTTACCGTGACTAATTTGTCAACTTATATAAATCAAAATTGCCAAAATATAGCGAAACTAAGTTCCTACAGCCAGAAATTTTCTTAAAACATCTGAATTTCTCACAGACACATCCAAACATGTTGTGATCTTAGTATATTTTCTTGTATTAATCACTTTAATAGTAAATATAAATTCTGTAATGGAATTTTTTGGGTATAATTATTTTCAAAGTTCCATTTAAGCAAATAACATAATTGTCTTGTATTTTGTAAGTCATTATTATCTGTCATAGGATTCTTGAATCCTTGTTACTATACTACCAGAGGTACAACAGAAATGAAAACATGAAATGCTAAAACTGCTGTTTACATTTATTTTATCAAAAAGAAAGAACAAAGAAATTTAGCTTTGCTAATATTTCATATTAACACAAAGGTCATCAGTCAAATTTCATATGTCAAATGGAGTAAAATCAAAATATCTGAGCATTTTTGCTGTGTTGCAATGGGATCGTGGCATCTCTGGAGCACTAGGACACAGATTTGATCCTCAGCCCGACACAGTGGGTTAAGGATCCAGAGTTGTCTGATTCGAACGCCATATGCTGCAGAGTGGCCAAAAATATAAAAAAAGTTTTTTTGAAAAGTCATAACTACTAAGAATTCATATGACCCACAGAGTGTAAATGCATTTAGAGTTAATCAAAATTTGAAAGAGACCAAGCATTTAAAATAAATCCAGTTGTAATTTTCAAAAATTTGAGTTCTTTTTTTTTTCCTCACTTGATCAGCCCTTGCAAAGATTAGGTTCCTACTTTCTGTATGCATATATGAAAATCTGCTTTACAATTGCTGCTTCTGGAAATAGGATGGGAACCAGAAAAATCTGCAGAGCATCTGATTAGTGCTGAAACACAATTAATTGGATGGCTAGTAGATTGGAATTTAGTCATTTCAGGAATTAAATCCTGCGGGGCACAGCTGCCAAAAGCATTCTATATTTCATAGATAAGACGATGTTTAATTAATAGATTAAAGGCAAGCCACGCAAATCATAAGCAGTACTCAGATTTATATTTTGACTAGTCAGATATAATGTATGGCAGGAAACATTATGCTTATTTAACAGGGATTCACTCAATTTCAAGCTAAAAAGCATTTGTTAGTTTTGGTCATAAATCATTCCATTTGAGTCACCATCAATTTGGATTTACATCTACTCTTTATTTAGCTTATCATATAATGCTATTAATGATGCACTATAATAGAGGCCCTTATTTTGTGCAAAAGTGTTCTGACATGGTATTTTTGCAAGACTTATTCAAAAATATTTTATAAATGAAAATTACAGACAATATATTTATGGTTTTGAAAGCAGGCATGTACAATATTATACCCTTTTTTGGTTTTAATGAAAAGATGGTTCCTTTTTAACCAGTGGATTCTATAGTTCCATATGCTTGCATCCAATCTATTAGAGAATACTGAGAACTCCTGAAGATGAAAATGATACTGTAGAGGGAAATATGTATTGGCATCACCAGTCTAATGACTGGTAACATGTTACTCTCAACTCTATGCTAGTCAGATCTTGCTGCGCTCCAGAGCTGTCAGCTTTGTTACTGACAGTTAAGGGTGGTGACTAAGCACAATCTCCAAAAAGGCTTAAAATGGGAGAATTAGTTTTAAAAGCCACAGTCTCAAATCATAATTCATACACATCCACATCATCTTTCTCTTCTTCCACCCTTTCAAGATCCCCCTCATCTTCAGCCAACCTTTCTAGAGGTCTATGTTTCTTTTTGTGAGGTGTCATCAAAACTTCACCAGTGAGATGTGAGTTCATATTTAACTTTGTTCTTACCAGAAATTGGCTGATGCAATAGCCTATGTATCTATATTATCACATATGGAAGCACCAAGAGACCCCCACAGTGAATCTCCTAAAAAAATGGAATGATAGCAAATTAAATATTATAAAGAATAGGAGGTTTTGAAAAGCGAAAATAAGTGCATGAGCAAAACCCGGGCCTTTGTAAAGACAAATAAAATTCATAAAACTCTAGTCAGCCTTTAAAAACAAGAAAAAAAAAGAAAATTGCCAATATCAGAAATGAAAGAGAAATAATCACTCCTTAGCCCATGGAGATTAAAAGGACATATAAGGAATACTATGCATAAATCCATAATCATAAATTTGATCATTTAGACAAAATAGACCAATTCCTTGAAAGACACAAATTAACAAAACTTATACATGTTAAATATATAACCTGATAGCTCTATACCTATTAAATAAATTGAATTAATAATGAATAACTTCAAAACAATAAAGTACCAGGCCCAGATAATTTCACTGGTAAATTCTACCAAGCATCTTAGGGAAAAATAATACCAATTTCCTCAATATCTTCCAGAAAATAGAAAAAATGGACTCATCCTGTGAAGCCAGCATTACCCTCATTCAGATCAGAATCTTTATTAAACACAGACACAACAAATATTATCAACTTGATCTAACAACGTACAAGAAATATATACCAAGACTAAAAAAGATTTATTGCAGGTAAGCAAATCAGGTTCAACATTCATAAATCAGGCAGTGTAATCCATATACCAATAGGCTAAAGATATAATAATCATATCAATTTGTGTGCAAAAATCAGTGATGGAATTCAATAGTCATTCATTTTACAACCCTGCAAAAACCAGAAACAGAGGAACTGCCTCAACTTGATAAAGAAAATTTATAAAAACCAAGTCGGTAACATATTTAATGGTCAGAAATGGAATTCTTTCCCACTAAGATTCCTTGAAACCTGACAGTGATGTATTCTTTGACCACTTCTGCTCAACATTGTGCTAGAAGTCAAAGCTAGTGCACTGAGATAGTTTTATATTTTCATACAAAGATAAACATAGTCTTACCATATAATCTAGTAATCAAGCTCCTCCTAGCTGTTTATCCAACTGGCTAAACAATCACGTTCACATAAAAATCTGCACATGGTGGTCTACAGAACCTTTATTTATAACTTTCAAAAACTAGAAGCAAACAATATGTAAGATGTGGAAGAATAAAGAAAATATGGTACATCTATATAATGGAGTGCTATTAGTAATAAAAAGCAATGAGCTATCAAACCATACAAATACATGAATGAATTTTAAGTGCATATTTCTAGTTTAAAGAAGACAGTCTGAAACAGCTATATACTGCATGATTTCAATTATAAGCCATTCTGGAAAAGGGAAAACTATAGAGACAGTTAAAAAAATCAGTGATTTACAAAGATTCAGAGGTGGAGAGGGTTGAAGAGATAAACAGATGAATCACAGGACTTTTTAGGGTGGTGGAAACTACTCTGCATGAAACACTAATGGTAGAAACATGACACCATAAATTTGTCAAAGCCAATGAGATTTTGTAGCACAAGGAGTAAACTTTATTAATTTTTTAAAAAATTTAGGAATTTGGGGGAATCCCAGGATAAAATAAATGCAGAATGTGATGAAATATTCCAACCATAAAACAAATGGATGAAACAATCTCACTGAAGTTTCTGACTTAGGTAAGTTTGGAAGTAAATGGATTCTGTGATATAAATGTAAAAGAAACTGAACATAAGAAATTTGCTCTAGTCGAAAGATTATTCCCACATAAGTATGGACTAACAGTTCTGAAACTGCTAGCTATGTATAGTGAAAATAATCAATTAAATAAATGGCAAGAATCAAGTTTCCCACGTTTGGTGTAGGATGTTATAGACCAGCAAGACAGCACAGGGATGATCAATATGATATTAATTTACAGTTTGGGTCATCCATTATGAACTCATGTGTAGCTTAATACAGATACAGATGGCATGTACATGTGTGCATGTACATGATATATATATATATATTTACTTTCTCAAGTGAGAGGACCTAGAAATAATGACAGATCAGTGGCAACAACCACACCTAGTATTTAGATCTTAGTTTCTAGTAGTTTTAATAAAAGGAACCAGTGTTCCTTGGAGAAATGCCTCTCTCTAGGCAGTGGCAGGAAACATCTAAGATGAGCTTGAAGCATCTTATATTGCCAAAAAGTAAAGAGTTACTAAAGCAAACAATCAGAGACACCATATTAACAAAAAACAACGTTGAAAGTATGTCAAAGGGATACAGAAGCCAACTAAAAGAGCTACAAATGCCAAAATAGAAGAATTTGAGCAACAGAATAAATAAAGTAGCACTGTACTATAACCCAAAGTACAAAATAAGTATCCAATATTAATAATTATATCCAATAAATATGCATATTTATAAACGTTATTGAATAAAAAATAAGTAGATGGGAAAAGATAAACTTCCTATGTACATGAATTTCCAATACATTAGATAGATACTCAGAACAAGGAGCAAAACTCCCTACATCTTAGGTGTGGGCTGGTGTAGTGACCTCCTTTCAAAGCGTACAGTACAGAAAGAAGGGGGAAAAGAGTAACTTTACAGTGGAGAAACAAAAATAACTGCTTTAGCCAGGTAATGAAGGTCAGTGTCAACAATGATAAATCATTTTGCCAGTCTCATCACATCATATCAAGGATACAGATTTTGATATGATGGGCACCCTTGATATGATGTGATGAGACTGGAAATTTACCTGTGTGGTCTTCCTACCCCAACCCTTAACCACAGTCCGATAAGAAGAAAAACATCACATAAATCCCCACTGATAACCCCAGCACATGCTCCAGCTTATACTGGGGAGTACGCTCCAGTGTTTTCCCTTGTGCAACTCTAGGGAGTAGGGCAAAGGCTGCCATTACCTAAGAGAATACACACTTGCTAGACATGAAGGCAGCTTCTGTCCCCCAGATGAATCTGGACCTTCATCTGAATAGGGTGAAGGTGACCACAGCAGCATGCATGGAGGTGGCAGCTTGGGAGTGGCCTGATTCTCTGTTGTCTCAATACCAGTATAACATGTGTCCTAGAGCATGCCAGGTTTTTGTTTTGTTTTTTTTTCTTTAAAGTTTTTTGCATTTGGAAAATCTACTGTACAGGGAAAAATCCACTGGATTAAGTAGAGTTTTGCCAAAAGCAAAAGACTCTCCTTGGAACTCTAGCCCCTCTCTGGCACTAACCTCCACTGGGGCAAATGTACCATTTCTAGGGGAAGTGCACACACAGAGGAAGCAGACAGCTTGGAACCAACCCTAAATCTGAAGGGGGTGAGAGAGCCACTGCCAGGGTGTGCACGCAGAGGCAGCAGAGGAAAATGGCCTGGGCCTATGATGGGCTTTCTGGGACTATCCCAGATCACATCCGAGCTTGCACTGGACCCTTACTCCAGCTCCTTTTGCTTTAGCACTGTTCTCCAATAGAGTGGAGGTACCATTGTCAGGAGGAGAGTGCACACTGAGAGGGAACAGAATCAGCTGGGACACAACCCTCAGGATTTCTGCTCCAGCACCACAGAGCACAGGAAGGGCCCTGGCTCATACCAGGGGTTGGCTTTACCTCTTCCTTCTCCAGCCCTACCACTCATCAAGGCGGTAGCTGCTAGCAGACCCCAAGGGAAGACATGACCTGTGCTCATTTTAGATCTAGTTCTTCAGCCAAAGTCACTTGGCAAACTCAAAATGCATTAGAGATTCTCCCACACAAGGAATCCATTCAAGAATGGGATAGATAACCATTTCACCTAATTTAGAGACAAAGAAAGGTAAGGAAAATGAGAAAGAATTTGTCTCAGACAAAGGAATGTAAAAAATCCTGAAAAAAATCTAGTGAGACGGAGATAAATAATTTACCAGATGAAGAGTTCAAATCATTAGTAATAGAATGTTAACTGAACTAGGGAAGAGAATAAATAACACAGTTATAAGCTTAAAAAGGAAATCTGAAATGTAGAAAATATAAAAAAGATCCAAGCAGAGCTGAAGAATATAATAACTGAAATGAAAAACTGGTGAGAAGGAATTAAAAGTACACTATATGATACAGAAGAAAGAATAAGCAATCTGGAAGATAGAGTAATGGAAATCACTCAATGAGAACAGCAAAAATAATATGAAATTTTTAAAATTAGCATAGTATAAAGAACCTCTGGGACAAGCTCAAGTGAATTAACATTTGCATTAGAGGGATCTAAAAAGAAAAAAAGAGAGATAAAATAGTAGAAAATATATTTGATCAAATTATAGCTAAACACTTCTCAAAGCTGAAAAAGGAAAATGATTTCCAGGTTTAAGAAAAACAGAGAGCCCCAAACAAGATGAACCCTAAGAGACACAGATTTAAAAATATTGATGCAGGATACAAGATTAATATACATAAATCTGTTGCTTTTTATACTCCAATAAAAGAATTATCAGAAAGAGAAGCGAGAAAACAATCCAGCTCCAAAATGCATTAAAAGAATAATATATAGGGATAGAATTAACCAAAGAAGTGAAAGAATTATACTCTGAAAACTATAAAACAATGCTGAAGGAAATTTAAGATTATACAGAGAAATGAAAAGACATCCCACATTCAAGGATTGGAAGAATGAATATTGTTAAAATATTTATACTACCCAAAACAAAGATTTAATGCAATTCCTATAAAAAATACTCAAGAGAGTTTTCACAGAACTAGCATAAACAATCCAAAAATGTATATGGAGCCACAAAAGAGCCTGACTAGCTGAAGCAATCTTTAGAAAAAGAACAAAACTGGAGATATCATACTCCCTGACTTCAGACTATACTATAAAGTCACAGTAATGGTACAGTATGGTACTGGCACAAAAATAGAAAAATAGACCGTATATAAATAAAACTGAACATAGAGCCCAGAAATAAACCCATACACTTAACAGTAATTAATCTATGACAAAAAGGCAAGAATATACAATAGAGAAGAGATACTTTCTTCAATAAATGGTGTTGGAAAAACTGGACAGCTACTTGGAAAATTATGAAAATGGAGTATTTTTTAAAACCATATACAAAAATCAACTCAGAATATGTTAAAGACTTAACTGTAACCATATAAAACAGGAACTCCTTCTAAGAAAATTTAAGAACAGTCTTTAACATGTTGTAACAAAAAATGTCTTTTGGATTAGTCTCCTCAGGTACAGGGTAACAAAGCAAAAACAAAACAAATGTTTATTTAAAAAACTATGTTTATTTAAAAAACTACTTAAAAGTTTTTGTGTATCAAGGAAATCACAGGCAAAACAAAAAAACTCTACTGAATAGAAGAAAATACCTGAAATGTTATGACAGATTAGGGATTAATATCTACAATATATAATCAGCTCCTATAACTCCATATCAAAAAAAAAAGGCAAACAGACAATTTGATTCAAAAATGGAAAAAACCTGAAAAGACATTTTTTCTAAAGAAGACATACAGATGGCCAACAGGCACATGAAAAATGCTCAGCATCATTAATTATCAGGGAAATACAAATCAACACCACAATGATATATCACAGTACATCTGTCAGAATGGCTGTTACCAAGAAGACAACAAAAGAAAAGTTTCTGCACAGCAAAGGAAACCCTAAACAAGACAATATGACAACCCACAGAATGGGAGAAAATATTTGCAAATGAAAGGACTGACAAGGGAAAAGAAAATCATGGATGTGGAGCACAGACTTGTGGTTGCTAAAGCAGAGCAGGAGGGATTGGGAAGGACTGAGAAATTGGGGTTAATTGGAAACTATTGCCTTTGGAATGGATAAGCAATTAGATCCTACTATAGCACTGGGAACTATATCTGGTCAATTATGATGGAGCATGATAATGTGAGAAAAAGGAATGTATACGTGTATGTGTGACTGTGTCACCTTGTTGTACAGTAGAAAATTGACAGAACACTGTAAACCAGATACAATGGGGAAAAAACAAAGTTATAAAAAAAGAAAAATGCAGTATATCATCACTTATATGAGAAGCCTAAAAAAATAAAACAAATGAATGAGTATAACAGGATAGTAACACACTCACAGAATAAACAGTGGTTACTAATGGGAAGAGGGATGCAGGGAGAGACAAGATAGGAGTAGGGATATGATGTACAAACTACCATGTATAAAATAAACAAGATACATGGATATATTGTATAGCAGAGGGAATGTAGCCAGTGTTTTATAATAAATTTAAGTAGATTATAATCTGTAAAAATACTGAATCACTGTGTTGAACACTTGAAACTCATATTGTTATAAATCAACTATAATAAAAAATAAAGTTTTTTTCATAAGGAAGCAAATTATTCTTCTGTATGTTTTTTCAAAATGCATATTAATACTATTATTTAACTTATTAAATTGTCCAAACTTTTTTCATATATCCCACTTTTTATATATTCAATATTGGCTACTTTTAGCATCTGGAATAGAACTATATTTGAAAATAGCTTGTTTGAGAAATAAAGTAAGATTTGGAAAGATATATGCTAGATACTTTTACATATGAGAGGTTCCTTATACTCACATGCAAAATTTGTAATAACTGACTAACAGAAATAACACGGAAATATTTATTTTGGAAGCAAATGTCTTTTGTTACTGAACACACTTAACAGAATGGTGGCTTTCTGCAAATCTCTTACAATTTATTTCACTACAAACTATGCGGTGAATTTTTTTCACTTTTAACTATTTCAGTCTTATGACATAGTAAACACTATGTTGTCACACAAGTGTATTATTTTGGGGTTGTAAGAAACACTCCAGTGTTCACATGAAGAAATTCATCTTTTCACAGAAGAAAGTAAGTCCAATTCCAGAAAGCTAATAGGAAAAGTAGAATCAAATATCTATATGTTTCCTTCTAATTACATCATTGGAGATATATATATATATATATATATATATATATATATACACACACACACACACATATATATGTATTTGTATGTCATATGGTGGAAGAATATTTCTTGTTTATAAAGGTGTGTTCTCTACTAGAATCTCTAAATAACCACAATTCTATTCATGACCCATATTAATAAAATAAAATTATACTTCTTTATGGTCTTCTAATAAAATACATAAAAAGAAAGTTGACTACTGCCTGTTTATCTCACCACCTGGCAGCATATTTTAGGTTCCCCAAGCAGGAAGAGTAAGAATTTCATTGACCACATTTTATATGAAAATTAAAAATATAAAGCACACACACAAGGGTGTAAACTATATTAAAATTTTAAAGTATAACTTTATATAAATAGATATCAAAGATGTATGGAAAATAGAAATATATGAATAAAAATGATATTGATTAAAATTTTAATGTGTAGTTTTGTTTCCATTTTTTATCTCAAACTCAATTACCTTTTCTAATTTTTCTGTGATAAACATTTTTACCTACTGAATCTTTTTAAAAGTAAAAATCATAAAAAATCCGTTTCTAAGCATATTTAAATATTTCTTAAGGAAAGTAAATTTAAATCATTTTTCAAAAGAAAAATAATGGTATATTCTAAATATATTTATCAGAATAATAGAAAACAGAGTAAAGAATTATTTACAAAATAGCTAGATATCAAATTATTAGTGTTTATGTTGTTAAACCCTAAATATATCCAAAATAATTTCTTTGTAATCTTTTTTCTATAATTCTTCACTAGCAAACAGATACTTGAAAATCAGAGTAGGTTAAAAAAACTTATTTTCTACATGAAACAACTCATCACATCATTAGAATTTTCATATATTTAGGGCTTTTCCAACTCCAGATGTTTCTGATCAGTTCATAAATTTTTGAATAAGAAAATATTTAGTCATGCGGAAAAAATGGTAAGTTACTTTTTTCTTTCTCAGATTCTGTACTTCCTTTACTTTCATTTCAAAAGAATCATTATCTGTTAATGAAGTGACCTGAATTAGGACTTAGAAGAAAAATAAACAAAATTAAAGAATACAACAAATAATACTCCCCCCCAAAAAATGGAAAATGAAGGAACAAGGACGAGGGAAAAGAAATCCAGGAGAGGACTAAATCCAAGAAGGGCAAAAGGTATAAGAAAACAGTATTGGAGTTTCCGTCGTGGCTCAGCGGTTAACGAATCCTACTAGGAACCATGAGGTTGCGGGTTCGATCCCTGGCCTTGCTCAGTGGGTTAAGGATCCGGTGTTGCTCGTGAGCTGTGGTGTAGGTTGCAGACGCGGCTCGGACCCCGTGTTGCTGTCGTTGTGGCGAAGGCCGGCAGCTACAGCTCCTGTTAGACCCCTAGCCTGGGACCCTCCATATGCCCCAGGTGAGGCCCTAGATAAGGCAAAAAGACAAAAAAAAAGAAAGAAAAGAAGCAGTATTCACACAAAACACATAAGGTAAATTATATTATATGATTAATCAATCACATAGAGATGACCAATCATCATTTTTCTTTTTCCAAGTCCCTTTCAAGTGAGATTATCATTTCTCATGTTTTTCTTTTAATAAGTTCAGTCATAATTTTAGGTTTTATTCCATTTGATTTTGAGTAAGTTATTGAGCCTTTCAAACCGTATTTTCCTCATGTGTACAATAAGATATTTTAAAAAAATCCATTCTGAAGCCCTGTCATATGGATAAACACTTTCTTATTAAGCCCACTCAGGGGAGGTACTTTGTTCTATTTTCCTGTTTCCAGCACTTAACCCAGAGTCTGGTGCATGATAAATAATTGAAAAACTGATAAATAATTGATAAAGGAATAAAATTGTTTTCTATACTTTTCTACATAAATAAAGTTTTTCTAAGCCGACCCTTGGTTTTGATTTTGAGACATTTAGGAGAGAAAACATTTTAGAATTATACAGACAGGGGTTTGAATTCCAGCTGTACACTTCTAAGTTATACAACATCAAGCATGTAATTGATCCCCATTTTCAAATGGAAATTTAAAAGGAAAAAACAACAAACAGAAACTAAAGAAAAGATCTTTCTACCTTACAGCATTGTTGAAAATATGAAAAATAATGTTTACTGTATGCCTGGCACTTCTTTTTCACTTGATCCAGTCAGATTTTGCTATTTGTACTTCTGAATGTGACTAACATGCTGGTTCAGTATCCAGAGGAAAAGCAGCACTTTCCCTCCCCTGACAGACCACAGAAGGTACTTTGGTCAAAATAAGTGAATAGAGCTAATACACAATTCACACCTCTCCATGTTCTCTTTGGGCTTGTAAAACAGTCACACATTCAAAGTCAGAAAAACCAAGGCCTGTTGTTTGAGAAAAAAGAAAACAACAAGAAAATGTCCATTTTCTCCTTCAGGGCTATATTAATTGGCTGTATCTACACTCTCCTTTTGTCGGTTCTAATTAAAATCTGTCTTGGTGTAGCTTTGTACCTTTAGCATAAATGGACCTCAAAATATGGCCTTCTTTCCTCTTCTCCCTAAATTCCTTGATGTCAGATTAGAGTTTATAAATTTAACTTCTTGGCTCTGGTTTCTCCATGTCTCATGACAGATCTACATCAGTCCTTTAAACAGTCTTGCTAGAAAGTACTGGAAAGGACTCATTGAGAGTTACTTGATAATTAACAGCTTAATCAAATCTAAATCTCTCAACACTTTTCTTCTCATCTGAATAAGTCTATTCTGCTAGGATCAAAAGGAACTGTGTGTTTAGTTAACTCATGAGCACTGTATATTGGAAGCCTTGGAACTGGTGACTAGATATTTGCAAGAGAATGAAGACATTTTTACAAGTGGGATTTTCTTTTTAATTTATACCTTTTCTGCTTTTTTGCATATTTGGTGCAAAGGGAGAGATACATATATCCTCCTAATGCTCCTGCCTTGGTAATAAAGTGGACTGTGGAGGATGGATGCTGAGAGGTTTTGCCATTTAGTTTAGTGTACAGAGGAAATAGAGTCAATATGATAAAGAAGAAAGGCCTCAACTGAACTCTTTTTAGTCATTTCATTATCTGCATGCAAAAGATCAAATATAAGACATTTAGAGAAACTTCTCAAATAAAGGAGAAAATAAAGCTATAAAACAAGATAAATTAATGTGGGAAAACTATTACATTAAATGTATTCTCAGACTAAAACAGCAAAGTGAAATAAATGGATAAAATAAAAATATGTATGAGAAAATGTGATTTTATAAAATTTCATAATAAGCATATTAGCAAAAGTAGATTATAGCCATAAAGTAACACATAATAGGACTTATTATTATCACCATGTCCTTCTAGCAATGAACTTTATTACTTTTTTTAGTGGTGATCTTTCTAATCATCTGAATGCAGTAAGTATTTATACTTGTTTGTCATGTTCTAGGTGAAAAAAAAATGTTAGCCCATTTCCTACTAAGCATCAGTTACTATGAGCTTACCTTTTTTTTTTATAATTCTCAAACTATATAGAACATATTGATATAGAATACGAAATGGTCTTTTATAAGGAACATAGAGATTTCTTAGGTAAGAAATTAAGATTAATGAGACAATAATGGCTGACTCAGAATATAATTCCCAGTGGGTATCATATGTCTTGTTTTATAGTTTATACATGGCCTTATTTTGAGAAAAATATATTATTAACCACAGACTCATTTTCTACACAACCTTTTTTTGTCGCCTATAGATACTGGTGACATAGCCTCTCATCATATTTCTTTTTTACTCAAATAAATGAACCTAATATGTACATAATTCTGCTTTTTCCTCTGGTCTAATCTTAAAACAAGAGAGGTAAATACATATTTAACCAAAGGCAAAAACATACTAGATATATGGGCTTTTAAAATTCTATCCCATCCTAGGTTTAAAATGTTATTTGGAACAGTCAGAATTCTAGATGAGGCTATGGAAAAATAATCACATTTAAGAAACAATGGTTTTCTTAGAATATAGCAATATAATCATGACTTGGTCTTTCTGAAATGTGCCATTGAGATTATTTTCCTTTTAACTAACTTAAATTAATGGGGTAAAAATGTATTAAATGTTTTTGTGGCGGAGGAGGAAAAAGAGTGGAGAAGCCAGTGACTCTCAACAAAATCAAAATTGAGATTATTTGCAAGTCAGAGATTTTGCTCAAAAATGAATCGGCTTGACTCTTATATGTTGTTCGTGCTTCCTAAATGAATTAATTCTCAAAGTCTCAGGGCAATGAATCATGTTTTTATAAGTGGGCTAAAATTATATACGTATATATATATATGTACATATATATGATATATAGATATATAGAAATCAGGTAACAGTTTCAGGCATTTTTTTCATAAAAGTTTAGATGACTGTTGCAGATTCGAATCAATCACTTCAAAAATAATTAGCATTTATATAAAAATGTGTTATGAGTACAGGATTAAAGTGATGATTCTTCTTGCCTTCAGCAACTGAAGAAGAGAGTCCTTAAGTTTACAGAGTTGTAGGATGATACTGCTGTTCTTGGGATGGTATACTGAAAAACTGAAAATACACTTTTATGATTTGCTTCTGTTATTGTGGAGTGGCAGTACTATGTTTGAAAAGCAAGAGACCACACATGACCACCGTTTCCTTTCTCAGGCCGTCAAGCTTCTTTTTAATAACTGTCTTGTTGATTTATACTATACCATTGTGGAGGAACAAACCTGCCACCCCAAAATGTCTCTTTGATCTGTACACTATTTCAAGCTGAAAACAATCAAGGCTCAAAAGACTCAGAAAGAAATTCTGACCTGCCTTAAACTGCCTGGAAAAAAAAATTACATACAAGGCCTGTTCTCAGAATGAAATAGAGTTATCACCAGAGATACCGGCACAGAATATGGACAGGTGTGGTGCGAGAAACTCTAGGCAGGGCCTAGAGATCAGAGTCTACTCTGTGTCTTATTGTCTCTGCAGGACCCAGAAAATATTTGTTTACCAAACATTTGCTTTTCCATCTCCAGTGAATTGCTTTCCTCCCTTCTGAAATCCCAAACCACTACCCCCAACATCCTCTTTTGTCTTTAGCTGAAGATGGTATTTCAGGAGAGATCAGCCACTTTGGTGAGTTACTCAGTTTTCCTAGGTCTCTCTCATGTACATATGTCACTGAACTTGTGTTAGATTAAACCATTTATGTCAACCAACTCTCAAACCAACCAGAAGAACACAGTAGGGTAAAGGAAAATTTCTTCCTCCCTGAGAGCATCCCTTCCACCCACTCTTACAGGTATAAAGGGTAATGAATAATATATACATGTAAATAGACTTCCTTTCTTTTCTTTTCATTTTGGGAAAATCATCTAGCTCTCACGTATATGTATGTGGGTATGTGAGACTTTGTGGGTCTCTGTTAGTTGCTTGTTAGATTATCTTTAGAAATTAGAGAAATTATATGTCTTCTAGAGATACATTATTACTCTATCCACGTTATTTTCTATCAGTTGAAAATTCAAACGGATACTAAAGTTCAAGAACAATTTAATCATTACCAAAAGTCTATATCATGGCCTGTGTATCCCACCATTTCTTCCTTTACTCCCCAAAAGAACTTCTTCCCTTTATCATGAAAATGTCTCTCCTCAAATTATCATGAAAACTCCATTCATTCTTCTTTGGTGCATTTTCACAATATATTTGCTGATGCCTCCATCACTTTCATCCTACTCTGATAACAAATTTATTTTCTTTAATATTTGTGACTTATTTATTTATTTTGTCTTTTTGCCTTTTCTAGGGTCACACTCATGGCATATGGAGGGAGATTCCCAGGCTAGGGGTCTAATGGGAGTTGTAGCTGCCGGCCTGTGCCAGAGCCACAGCAACATCAGATCCAAGCCGTGTCTGCAACCTACAACACAGCTCATGGCAATGCCAGATTGTTAACACACTGAGCAAGGCCAGGGATCTAACCCACAACCTCATGGTTCCTAGTCGGATTCATTAACCACTGAGCCATGACAGGAACTCCTAATTCATTTTTTTCCTGTTAATATCTCAAGTAAGTCTATGCATCATATTAATACTATACTAACCATGGGATAAACATTTTTATAAACATTATCCCCTTGTCAGTTTCCTACTCTGCAATTAGATCTAGCAGAGCAGTACATTTTTCCTTTCTTAAAATATCAGTATCAATCATGCAGGAAGGGTAGCCAGCCTGCTCTCCAAAGAGTGGTGCCACCAGCTGGGAGTGGAGCCTGGGGAGAGACACGGGGCTGGAGCAGAGCAACCGAGCTATGATCCTTGACAAAGGAATGGCATTGATGAGGAAGAGGATGATGGTTTCTACCCAGTAAAAATCAAGAACACCTGCTAGAATTAAGATGGTGGAATAAAAGGACTGGAACTCAACTTCTCTCCTAAAAAAAAAAAAACAAAATTACAACTAAATGCTGAGCAACCTTCAACCGAATGGACTGGAAACTTTCAAAAAGATACTCTACTCCAGAAGAAAAAGAGGAGACCACATCAGGAGATAGGAGGGGTGATTACGCAATATAGACAACCCCATACCTCCCAAATGGGAAGCCCTACAGACTGGAAAGTAACTGCATCACAGAAACTCACCTAAAGGACTGAGAGTTCTGAACCCCATGTCAAATCCCCATGGCTGGGGATCTGGAAAGGGGAGAAAGAGCCCTTGGAGCATCTGGCAATGAAGGCTAGTGGGGCCTGTGTGCAGGAGCTCCACGAGACTGGGAGAAATGGAGACCCCATTCTTGAAAGGCACACACAGACTTTCACATGCACTGGGTCCCAGGGCAAAGCAAAGTCTCCATAGGAATATGGGTGGAACCTGACTGCAATTCTTGGAGGATCTTCTGGGAAAACAGGGGTGTTTGTGGTTTGTTGTTGGGGAAGGGCATTGAAAGCAAAGCTCTTGGGAACATTTAACAACCTGCATTTCTCTGGAAGTGATTATTTTGGGAATGGCTGGCCCCTCACATAAGTGCTGAGAAGCCTCAGGCCAAAGAATAATCCAGGTGGGATCAGAGCCCACCCATCAGTAAACAGGCTGCCTAAAGACCCCTCAGGCACACAGCCACCTCTAATCTCACACAAAGACAAAGCACCATCCATCAGAGGGATAAAATCAACCCCACCTACCAGTAGGCAGACACCAGTCCCTCCCACCAGGAAGCTTACAGCAACCCCCCGCCAATACCAATTTCAGCCACAGGGGAGGCAAACACCAGAATTTATAGAGGCTACAACTCTATTGTCTGCAAAAGGGTCACCACACCAAAAACCTATAAAAATGAAAAGACAGAAAATTATAATTCAGATAAGGAAGAAAGAAAAAACACCAGAAAAACAGCTCAGTGATGAGGAGATTATCAGCCTCCCAGAAAGAGACTTTAGACTGTTGATGCTGAAGATGATGCAAAAATTGGAAATAAACTGGAGGCAAAGATTGATATTTTACAGGAAACACTGTGCAAAGAAATACAAGATGTAAAAATTAAACAAGAGATGCAAAATACAATAATTGAAGTAAAAAATTCATCAGAAGCAACCAACAGTAGAATACAGGAGGCAGAAGAATGAACCAGTGAGGTGGAGGACAGATTAGTGGAAATCACTAATGTGGAACAGAAAAGAGATAAAAGATTGAAGGGAAATGAGGAGAGTCTCAGAAAACTCTGAGATAATGTTAAATGCACCAGCATCCGTATTATAGGGGTGCCAGAGGGAGAAGAGAAAGAGAAGGCGACAGAAAAAATACTCAAAGAGAAAGTAGCCAAAAACTTCCCTAACATGGGAAAGGAACCACTCACTCAAATCCAGGAAGTGCAACTAGTATCATATAATATAAACCCAAGGAGCAACACCCCACGATTAATCAAAAATGATGAAAATTAAAAACAAAATATTGAAAGCAGCTAGGGAAAAGAAACAAATGACATACAAGGGAACCACAATAAGGTTATAAGCAGATTTTTCAGCTGAAACTGCAAGCCAGAAGAGAACGGCAGGACATACTTAACGTGATAAAAGGAAAAAACTTCCAACCAAGATTACTTTACCCAGCAAGGCTCTCATTCAGATTTGAAGGAGGGATCAAAACTTTTACAGATAAGCAGAAGCTAAGAGATTTCTGCAACACTAAACCAGCTTTACAACAAATCCTAAAGGAACTTCTCTAGGCAGAAAAAAAAAAAAGAAGGCCACAACCAGAAATGAAAACACCACAAATGACAAGGCTCACCAGTAAAGGCATATATACAGTAAAGATACTAAATCATACATGCACAATTATGCTACCAAAATCAGTAATCATGAGAAGAGAGCACAAATGCAGGTCACTGGAGAAGCACATGCAATTAAGAAACCAACAACTTAAAAAAATCTCATTTATATATATACTCCTATATCAGACCTTCAGGGTAACTGCAAACCAAAAATCTACAATTGACACCCAAACAAATAAGAAAAATCAACTCAAATACAACAGTAAAGATAGTCATCAAACCACAAGAGGAGACAACAAGAGAATAAGGGAAGAAAAAAGAGCAACAAAAATCCAAAACAGTTAATAAAATGGCAGTAAGAACCTACAAATCAATAATTACCTTAAATGTTAATGGACGGAATGTCCCAATCAAAAGACATAGAATAGCTGAATGGATACAAAAACAAGACCCATATATATGCTGTCTTCAAGAAACCCACTTCACTTCCAGGGACACATACAAATTGAAAGTGAGGAGTTCCCATCGTGGCGCAGTGGTTAACGAATCCGACTAGGAACCATGAGGTTGCGGGTTCGATCCCTGCCCTTGCTCAGTGGGTTAACGATCCGGCGTTGCCGTGAGCTGTGGTGTAGGTTGCAGACGCGGCTCGGATCCTGCGTTGCTGTGGCTGCGGCGCAGGCCAGTGGCCACAGCTCCGATTAGACCCCT